>JBBPDA010084851.1:0-12081 GCA_037974385.1 Arnoldichthys spilopterus
TATATATGTGTCTATATGTAATTATATATATATATATATACATATATGTATATATATATATAAATTAAAAAAGTAAATTGCTGCAAGAATAAAAGTGAACTCTCCCTTCCCAAATGGTGCAGGTGTACCAAAAAGAGTTTTTGTGGCAGCTTCTTGTGC
The DNA here is from genome assembly GCA_037974385.1 of Arnoldichthys spilopterus. Taxonomy (NCBI): domain Eukaryota; kingdom Metazoa; phylum Chordata; class Actinopteri; order Characiformes; family Lepidarchidae; genus Arnoldichthys; species Arnoldichthys spilopterus. Next base: position 160 of record JBBPDA010084851.1, read on the forward strand.
AGCAGCTGCTTTTCCAAATCCCAAGCAGTCTAGCAGCTAACTTAGTTGCCTTGTATATACAGTATCCATATTAAGTGATTTATAAGCTATGCTACAAATAAAGCTTTGGCATTTGACTTGTTATACAATCTGGCAAAATGTCATTAAAGACAAAACAAATAATTGTTTAATTTTTTCTGTTTAACAAAGACGTCTTCTGAAACATGCCATATGAAGTTACTAACTATTGCTGTGGTATAGGAGTCAAGGAGAGGATATTGCAAACCCCAGTTAACATTTTAAGGGCTCCAAAAGTTTTTTGAAACACCATGACAGTTCAAATGAATAGAGCTAATGATGGCAGATCCTGATTAGGTCGAAACTTTTGCAATATTTTCTGGTCCAGCAGTCATTGGTTAGGGCGGAGGACTTTAGGGCTGGTTGCATGGCTAAGCTTAGTCAAGGTATTTGGTAAAACCAAAATTACCTACTGGCTGGAGTTCCTTTTTGGAGGCCAACTACACACAAAAGTCTGTTGTTTCCAAGCCTATTTCATGCTCTTTTGTGTGTATAAATGTGATCCATTTGTTATTTGTTTCATTCTATCTTTCTTTCTGTATTTCTGTCTGCCTGGCTCCATATTTCAAACTAGGTCTCCAAGGACCTAAAGGAGATCATGGTCCCCGTGGCAGTGCCAAAAGATGCAATTCTGGCTTCCTGGTGGTCATTCACAGCCAAACACCACAAGTGCCTACATGCCCTGAGCCCACGACCTTGTTATGGGAGGGATATAGCTTACTGTACTTGGAGGGGCAGGAGAAAGCGCACACACAGGACCTGGGTATTTGTTTGACACAAATGCGCATACACACACAGACACACATAAACGCACACACAAGTGGTAACCTCATGACAAAATTTCCTTGTTGAAAAGGACAAATTGAGCAATCTGTTTTTTAATGCTAAAACCAAATGACATTAGCTGCAACACACTTAACAAAGGTTGGGACACCTTTTTAAATTAAAATAAGATTAAAAAGTGCACAGAATATTAAAGAAAGTGCAGAAAAAGAAATACCAATTTGGAAGACTCCACATTATGCAGGCTAATTGATAACTGGCTAGTTACAAAAGCAGCATCCATTATTAGAGGATCAGTCTTTGCTAGCAAGAATGGGGCTCACCCCTAACCCCTTTGTGCCAAAATTCATGAGAAAGTTAAATTCAAAAGGAACTTTTTTTTAGTGCAAGATTGCAGAGAACGTTAGTCTTTAAACATCTACACTACATAATGTGCACTACACCAGCAAGTTCTCTGGATCCAAGCTAATCTCAGATGGACCAAAAGACAGTGGACCTATGTGCTGTGGTCAGATGAGTCCACATCTCAGTGTGTTTTCAGAAAAAAATAGGCCCCGAATTCCCCATGCCAAAGATGGAAACGACCATCAACGACAATTATCAGTAAAAAGTGCATAAGCCAGCATTTGTGATGGCATGGGTGAGTCGCATGTAAGTGAAAGTGAGCAGCATTTTCCATCAAGGCAATTTCTCTTCCTGTAAGTAAACAGCCTCTGTCACAACTGTTGTTGAGTGTGTTGCAACCATCAAATTTCAAATTTGTGTATTTTTACAAAGTATTTGGGGACTAAAACGTTTGGAAACATTTGTCAGTTAAATTAATCAGATTATTGTTTTATTGCATTTGTGACCTCTGCATTCACACGTGACCTTGACAGGAACCAGACTCTAAAACAGCCCATCCTCAATTGGGTGAAAATGCTGTAAAAGCATGACAAGTCACATTTAGCATTAAATCAGGTTTGTTGGAGCAACATTGAAGACATTTGATACACATCTGATATCTGATCTAACATCTTAGTTTTATTGCTGTGCTTTTGTGTGTGTGTGTGTGTGTGTGTGTGTGTGTGTTCAACAGGTCAGGCAGGTTCATGTGTGCGTATGTTCAGCACTATGCCTTTCTTATACTCTAACCCGGTTGCCTGCAACTACGCCAGTCGCAATGACAAATCCTATTGGCTCTCCACCACCATGGCATTACCTTCAACACCTGTTTCAGGACAAGATATCGAAAAACACATCAGTAGGTGCGTGGTGTGTGAAGCTCCGTCACCAGCCATTGCCATTCACAGTCAAGACCAAAACTTACCTGAATGTCCTAAGAATTGGAAAAGTCTCTGGATAGGATATTCATTCCTTATGGTAAGTCACAATGTTTGTGTGTGTATGTGTGCAGTAATTAGGTACTAAATTGGGAGGAAATCTGTATGTATAAGTGTGAGTACGCATGAAAATGCATCACTTCATTATGGCTTGTTTTTTTTTTATTTGTCATCTAAATTTCACTGCGGTGTAAAGAGTTCCATTAGTCACATTTGACCAGATGTACAAGTATAGCAGATGTACAACCTTGGTGCAAAATGAGCCTGAATTTAACATGTACTAAGACTACAGTTTCCCATGCAAACTGTACATTCAGTTCATTTCAAATTTATTTAAAATCTGTGTCCAAGCCCCTAATGAGAAAGCCAAGGCGACTGAGGCAAGGAAAAACTCCCTGAGCTAGAGGAAGAAACCTTGGGAGGAATCAAGACTCAGTAGAGGAACACATCCTTCTCTGGCCGACACCAGATGGCAGTAAAATACACCCTTGCAAAATGGGAGACAGTCTCAGTTTATGAAGGCATTAGTTCAGTCCATAGGTGTCATGACTACAGTGTAACCGGAAATGACCCCACTGGACAGCAGATCAGAACTGAAGGGGTTGGGGGTGGCTCCTATGGTCCTAATGTAGTAGAGGATCTAGTCGGCAGCATGGGCTGGCTGGGAGCCTAGGTGATTGTAGGGAGCGCAGCATTTCGTATGTGCAGGTGGGCCGTGATGAAGGTCAGTCGGACTCAAAGCATAGTCGGCAGCTCTCCTCGGTGGTGATGGTCAAATAAAAGACAGAAATGAACAGTTAGCCTTTTTTGGTGTCAGTGTAAGGGTATAAAATAAACATGAGCGCGAAACATACTATGAAAAGGACTCCAGCATACCTCACTATAACAGTCTAGCTAGAAGGGACAGAGTCGGGGAGATCACAGACATGAAAGCACCCTCTGACACTAAATCATCATCAAAAAGCTACAGTGGTACAATCTGAATTTCTGAAAAGGTAAAGTGTTAATTGTGGCCAAATTACTGTTGAACCTTGTACATCTGATCTTGAAAGTTGTATTCTGATGGTAAACATCTTTTTAGGATGTGCTTGAGGCTTGTGCCTCACTCTAAATGTTGTCTGCTGCTGCCTGAAATGGATGTCTTTCATGTTTTGCTATGCACATAGCTGATAAACAAAGTCTAAACATCAGAATGGCAGAATTTGAATATGAATTAGACATTTGTGCCTTATACCTCCACAAAGGACATAGTGCCCTTTGTACTTTACAAAAAAAAAAGATTTGGAAATTGAATTAAACTAAATTGAAATGAATTGAATTGTGGTGATTTTGTAAAATTGTTTTCTAAAGAATTATAATTGTAATGAAATCAAAACATTGTGAGATCAGAGATTAACACACATGTAGCATGTTTGCAGTCTAACTGTGACCGAGCGTAAGCACAAGTGCATATGATTGGAAAAAATTATCATGAGGGCAGTGGTGTAAATGTAAATAACCAGGTGTAAATTCCACACCAAAGTCACCTGACATGATTACGCTGTCTGTGTCTACCAGCATACTGGATCCGGAGATGAGGGCGGTGGCCAGTCTCTGACATCCCCGGGAAGTTGTCTGACCCATTTCCGCACGCATCCATTTGTGGAGTGTCAGGGCCCACGTGGTACCTGCCACTTTTTCTCCAACATTTACAGTTTCTGGCTCACTCGTGTGGATAAGCAGAGTTTTAACCCCATCCCAGAGAAGGTCACCCTTAAAGAAGCATATGAGCAACGCAACAGTATTAGCCAATGCAGTGTCTGCATGAGGGATTACCATGGCAACTGAACACAGCCCATCCCCACGTTCCCTTTGCTACTGTGCAGAGGATGTGCACTTTGCTTATCACCTGAGTGGGAGTCATACCAACCCTGCAAGTCACTTTCTCTCCCTCAAAAAAAGGGAAAAAAAAGGATGAACAGTTTTGGACCTGCTCACATTGAAAGAGCAACTGTGAACTCATTCTGTTCCCTACAATTTCCCATACTCTGTTACATTCACTTGAGCTGGTATGACTGGGTGTGTGCTAGCTGGTTGCTATGTCTAAGCTATGTGCTGCTATGTTCACATTGCAAGTGGCCCAAACCTAGATACACCAATTGTTTTTTTGAACAGCAAAGTGCAAACTTAATCTGACATTTTCAATTCAGATATGGGTCACTTTCATTCACTACATTTCCAAATGTTTGTAGACACCTGCTTGTCCAGTGTTGCTTTCCGAATCTGTGATATTAATAGGGCTTGGGCTCACCCATTACTGTAGCAACAGCCTCTAACTCTTCTGGGAGGGCTTCACACTGTATGTTGGAACATTGCTGTGAGAATTTGATTACAGCCCCAGGAGCATTTGTGAGGTCAGAATCTGATGTTGCAGGAGTAGTCCTTACACATCTTAAACATAATCATTGTTGCTCCATGACTCCAGAGAATGCAGCTGCACTGCTCCACAGGGGCGTCCCATTCTATGGGCAGTACTTTTTTTATATAGAGATTATACAAACTGTGTGTACACTGAACACCTGCAGAAATGGGTACACTTTGACGTAGCTGAACTTACTAATTAAAATTGTCTGAATACTTTTGGATATATGGGATTCTGAACTCCAATAACTCTAATACTTTTCTCATTAGTCCAGCATTTGATGTAAAGAATTAATCTTAAATTAGATTTTTTTTTTCCATTTTTCAAAATTCAGTTGTTGAGATGTAAACAGTATCCATTAGACTGGGTTGATCTGGAACTGTGCATTGCTCAAATGTCTTCACGTTGGTGGTGATGAGAACCAGGGTCGCAATGTCTACAATGCAAATATATTCATTTTATTTACTTTTCAGAACCACAAGTGAACCTATGTGTGGTTAGTTTTTATATATTAATTTAATGATAATAAGGTAAATTCAGGTAAATTCAAAATATAAGGAAATGTTTTGCCCTAACTCACTACAATGAGTCATTAAAAAAACGTAGGTCAAGACCTTATCTAACAAATATCATTAGATTGATATCATAACAATGTTTTGGTCATCGGACAACATGTTCATGACCATTTTGTTAACTGTTTGGGTGAGGTAGCTTTCAGAAGCATTAAACACTTTGGAAGTGACATCAGACCACTCTGAATGACTTGTTTACATTATAACCACTAAAAATTAAAAAAATAAAGTTCTGTTTTAAAGTGAGGTAGTGTACAACTAGCAACTGGCTGTGACTAGTCCATTTATTGTGTTTACTTCTTAATGAATGGACAGTAAAGAGTTGCTCTTGGTTCAGGTGTGACCTGTTTACGCTAAGGGAGGACACTGGCCACATTAACATAAGAAGAATATAATAGTAATGATCCAAACAAAAAAATCAGGATTGAGCACTTGCAGTGTGTACATAAACAGTGTTTGTATTTTTTCACTTTCTTTTCTGTCAGCTGTTGGCATTAATACCATGCTGCTAGGCACTAAAGGGCAGTTTCTCAGACTCCTGATGGGTCAGTTAAAATTGGATTTGTATAGCAATTTATAATAGCAACTTGAATTCCAGAGATTCAACACTAAGACACAGTTGAAACATTCCCCTCACAGATTGGTTGCACTGTCTATCCCAATGTTATGCATTAATATTTAACAGGTAATTGGTGCAAGAATTAAAAAAAAATCCTTGATGATTTATTGACTCCTGTTGACAACAGGACAGTGTGGGTAAAATTACTTTTACCATGAATTTGGGTATGTGGCCTCACCTTTGTGCCTCCTGTCTCTTCATTATTACTTGTTTCTTCTATGGTATTTTAGCTGTGGCTTTCACAGCATCTAATAGTCAACTGTCATATTAACACTACCATTTATTCTCAATTGGGCCATTATTCTCCATTACTGTATATTCTAACTGAAGATTATATTTGCATATATTCATATTTTATGGTGCCATACACCTCACCTGATCAGTATTCTGCAGTTTGTCAACTGTCACTGCTAACATATTGATTTAAAGTTGTCAGCGCTTATTTTAGAGTAGTTTGTGTTTAGGCACCTAAAATCAGCTCCCCTCCCTATGAATTCTTCTTCTGTCGCCCATCTTTTTTTTCTGGGAAAGTCTTGTATCACAAAGACATCAGTAATGATCAGCTGACAACGCTCCAAAATTTTATTTTTTTTCTCATTTGTTTTTATCTGTTTCTATAAATAGACACTGCTGTTTTTGTTCTGATTCTGTCTAAAATAACTTAAACTAACTTCAGTGTTCTCTGCTCCATATCACATATTAACTGCAACTCTAGATATGGGAACTCTTTTTTTCCTGTGTTTTATCCCTTACATATTCATTTTTTTTGTAAATATGTTTGCACTGTTCAAAGTACACCATTGCTTTATATTTTTACTGTAAATTACAAGAGTATTTATTTAGGTAGATATTATTTTGGTGCTATTTTGGAAAAAAAAATATGGCCATCTTTTTTCTGCAAAAAAGGTCATTTTTCTTGTCTAATTTGGAACTTGTCCTCCCCAAAACACTAAACCACCACATGTGGTGACATTTTTAGACAGAATATTTATATTGTAACATCTTATGTAACTGATTTAATAGAGCCATAGACAGCTAGGAAAATGAAAATACCTGTTGTCTCACTGTCACACACATCTCACGCTTAAGACCATGCTCAATGCCTTTCTTCATTCAGTTCAGCAGCAAAGTTGTATAAAATCTAGCATAATTTACATGATATGTATCTGTTTATTATTGTGTTTGTTTAAACTACTCTATGTGACACTTTGTTTTTTGAGATGATCCTATGCGCAATGTGTCTGGCCCATGAAAGTTCAATTGTCCACAGACATGTGGTCTAATGTCATCTGCAGTAGAGCTGCACTGAGTGTAAGTCATGTTTGTGGCCGCTCTAGTTTTTGCTGCACTACAAAGGTCTAGAGCAGATCACTGTTATGTATTAGATATTGTTACAGAGCATGCTCATGTGTCCAGCCGTGAACTGCTGAAGCAGCAGAAAAACTATCTTAGTCAAAAACAAAACTGGTGTACATTTATAAATGGCAGTGTTACTTAAAAGCCTCTAGACAAGTGATACTCAACCTTGGTCCTGGAGGCCTCTTGGCCTGCACCTTTTAGTGATTTCTATGCTTATTCATACCTGCTTCAGCCCAGGAAAGGCTGATCAATTAGATTATATGTCTGATGGTGTATTAGGTGCATAGAAACAAAGGGCTCCAGTTGAAGAGTTGAGAAAAACTGTTCTAGAGCATTGTGAATCTAACTACACCTGTTGTGATCACTATATAGTACCTATAGGACCTGTTTCTGTGTGTGAGCACCTTCATATGTGAGTGTGCTTATCTTAGACTGATATCTCCCTGCACTCACCTATGTACACTTACAAAAGGCATCACCCAAATGACTCCCCTTGAACTTATCAGGAACATTTTTCTGTGAATACTTTTCATCTACACTGGATAATGTGCTCACTAACAAAAATATTCATTTAGGCAGTTACCAGTGTTCTTAAATAAATACTCATCATATGTGGACTGTTTGTAAGGTTTAAATAAATGCATTTTATTTCAAAAGTGTATCATGTCTTTGTCTATGGCTACTTAATACATTTCTTACACTACTGTGTATTACACCAATCAGGCATAATATTATGCCTACCTACAAATGAAGTATCATCATCGTGTTATCTTGTTACAGTGACATTTGTCAAGGGGTGTGATATGCAGAAAGTGAACAGTCAGTTCTTGAAGCTGATGTATTGGAATCAGGAAAAATGGACAAGTGTAACTGTGGGCAACTTTGACAAGGGACAAATTTTGATGAGTAGAAGACTGAAAATCTTTAAAATGGCAGGTTTTCCTTGTATGCAGTGGTTATTACCTAACAAACATGGTTGGACAACCGCTGCACTGGCTATAGTCATGGGCACTTATAAACATTAGTCCGCGTGGTTGTGTTTATGTTTACGGTCACGTGGTGTTCATGTCAGCTGACTAACTCATCAGCTGACTATACATTTTGACCCTTTCACGGGTATAAAAGGAGGAAACAGGCGGGTTGACAGGAGCTCGCCAACCTCGGGGAGACTAGGAGAGACCTGGGGGAGAGAAAGTTAACCTACTGTCTGCCTGGTCGTTAGTGTGGGACGTTACCCGCGCTACTGCCGAAACGCTCTATGGAGCTTTAGTGTACGTGGACCTCAAACACTTACCGGTGTCCTTTTTTCTCTCTGGCTGCAGCAGAGGTCACTTTTTGGGATCATCTTTGTTTTTTGTTGACTATTTTGCGGGAGATTTCAATAGATTGTTGCGGGGAACTTTTCAGGAGAAGATCACGTGCATCCTCCGGAGGACTTGTGGGTTACGGCATTGGTGACTGGAGGGATTGCGGGATGTGCATTTTTGTATGTATGTGTTTTTTTTTGGTGTAATACATCTGTGTCCTACGTCGTTCTGGGTGTTTTATGCAGACCAAAATAACTTCAGAAATATTGTTTGTGTATAGGCTTTGATTAAAATTACTAACCAGCCTTTTTTAACGGTTCTAGTTCTTCCGTCTTTTCAGAATATATTTTTAGTACCGATCAGAAGCCCTGATTGTTACAACATATTGCATCAGAACCTGCTGAGAAAGTGGCTGTGTAGCCCAGACTTGTCAGAGTGCCCATGCTAATCCATGTACATGACAGTGCGCCCAACAGGACTTTTGAAGAAATGGAAAAGAGTAGCCTGGTACAACGAGTCTGTTTTCTTTTAGATCACGTTAGATCTGTGCACAAAAATTGTTTTAGGAAAGCATGCATCCTCAATGTGAAATATACAGTCTTCGCAGTTCTCAAAGAATAAATAAACAACAAAGTGTTTTTCTGAATTTGTTAATATTTACAAAACTCATTGTCAAATAAAAACAACATAAATCACATGTTTTTATTGCATTTAATGAAAAATAATTTTTTTCCCCCAGAATCATGTTTGCATATACAACCCCATTTCCAGATCCCAAAATGCAATAAAAAATCTGTCATTTTAATTTGTGCACCTTTTTTAACTGACAAAAGTACAAATAAAAGAATAGTTTTACTGACAAAATTTAATGGCAGAGAGAGAACGAGAGAGAGAGAAACTTAAGAAATTAGACATTTTCTATTACAATGTGATGTTAATACATCTGTAGCATACAGTCAGTTACCACAGACAAATTTATATGAAAAATAAATGGAGTACTCTTTAAATGATAACATCTAGGCTAATCATGGATTTAAAAAAAGATATATTCACCTAAAACACCACAGGATAATTTTTTTTTAAATACAAAAATAAACTTCAATAATACAAAATAAATAAATTAATTAAGAGCAACACTGTGAAATAGCAAGCTAAGTCAACTATTGCAATTCCCAAAAAGGCACTAAAATCCACAGATGCATACCTTTGTGTAAGAGCACTGGATGCACTGGGTAAGTTTTCTGGATGCAAAGGCTGTCAACTTACAGGCCAAAGCCATAAGCCTAAGGCAATATTAGGTTTAAACTCTATTTTATTTCTCACTAGAAGTCTATCCAAAGTAAATTAACATGCTGTAATAGTAAGTTAGCCAAGACTTTAAATGTGTAATGAACTGAAACTACTAGCATAATTGACAAATACAATCTTGCTGATAAGTAGACAGGCACATTGTTGACATGGATCCTGTACTGTTGGCACCAGTTCAGTCTTCTGTTGTGTTGAGTTACAAGTAATTATTTAATTCCTCTTCACAGTGGGTGATTTAAGCACTTTCTTGTACTAAACATTTCAATATCAGTCACTTTAACTGTCAAACCTCTGAAGTCGATACCGGCACATTTCTTCCATGGGTGGGTTAGAGTTCACATTAAACCCATAAGATGGTCTGGTTTGAGTGGAGCCCCCTACAGGACCGACATAAAAAACAGAGAACAGGTTGTTTGCAAAGAATCTGTAAGAAATTCTGCCATAGTACCTGGGAGCAGACACAAACTTGTAGAAATGTTCAGCTGCCACTATAGTTTACAGAAAAACTATAGTAATATTAAACTGTATTTACATCCAAAATATTAATGTACACATCTTTAACTTTTCAGATATTTTTTTCTTTTGTCAATTCTTTTTATTACTATTTTTATTGATTCAGCTTGTTTCAAACTTTCTATTCCATTGTAAAGCACGTTGAGCTGCTGATGATTACGAAGATTAGGTTTATAGATTTGAACAGAATAGAACTTCATTAATCTCCGATTGGGGAAATTTACTTGTTACTGCAACTGATAAATACAGATATATATACACTTACTTATTTATTTATTTATTTCACATTTACATAATGACTATATATCCATAAAATAAAATCTAACTATATATACACACAAAATCATGTCTTAACTAAAGTCTAAAGTCTGGCACTTTTTTAAATTCTTTTTTATTTAAAAAAACAGAAAAGTTATATTGCACCAGAAAGGTTATTGCACATTATAGTGATCGTGTTACATTACAAATATGATAAATATATTGCACAAGATAAATAAATTTGTGTGTTTTTTAATAGGGCATGCACACATATAGTTTACCCCTTACATAAATCATAATAGCTGTCTAATATCGACTATAATCAAGGTCAGCTGTCTATTTATAAAATAAGGTATAACTTTGTGGTTTCCTTTACCCATAATCCCTTGCCCACCTTGTTCCTGAATGCTGGCCCTTATGGCTGCCTCATACTGCTCTTCTTCTGATAGTCCAGCTGTATATGTGTGATGAGATGGTGCAGATGGCCCATTTGTGTTATACTGCTCCCTGTAGTTAGTACTGTAGTTGTAGGAGCCATAGGGGCCCTGTCCATAATTGGACGAACTGCGCGGAGGGTATGGCATTCCGTATCCACTGTAACCTACAGGATATTTAAACAAATAAATCAGATTACACAAGGACAAGAATTACACTGCAAAATATGAGTGATTCAAATTATATACTTAGAATTTATAATTATTATTATATAACTCTCCACAGATTACATATAAACTGGAGACTATTCCTTACCTGAAGAGTTATAGTGTGTGTAAGACCTTTCAAAGTTTCCACTAGAAGTAACAAAGCCTAAGGGGTCAGAGGAAGTTTGTTTACTTCAATAAAATGTTTGTTTTGGTGACTACTTACGTAAATATCAGCATTTTCTGAATTCAAGCAATAAAAAAGCATGGATGTACAAAGAGGTTTTCTTCACACCAGGGTTTCAACGTGGAATAAAAGCAAAATGTGTTACCGATTAATATTCTGTGTAAACCACTAACATTTTTATATCATATCTTATTTCTAATGATGTATACAGACGTTTGGACACCCCATGTCAAATCACATCATTTATGGACTTTGAAAATTAGTTACACAGATCCTTCACGGACAACTCACTTTTTTGCATTGTAATGCATAACTACTGTTTGTTTACTGAAATTAACACATGGGGGGCAAAAAACTGTGTAAAAGTTATGGCACATGGCAATGTTTTACCCTTTCTTCCAATATGCTAAGCTCAGCAAATAAATTTCATCAAATAATATAATCATGTACTAAAATGTGTGGACATATGTGTAGAAAAATGTAACAATTTTTTGTTTTTTCTATATAGAGTATGTTTTCTATATATACACGTGGACAAAATTGTTGGTACCCTTCAGTCAATGAAAGAAAAACTCACAATGGTCACAGAAATAAC
>JBBPDA010084871.1:0-12080 GCA_037974385.1 Arnoldichthys spilopterus
CCTCTCTCTCTTTCTCCTTTTCTCTCTCTTTCTCTCTCTCTCTCTCTCTCTCCCTCTCTCTTTCTCTCTCCCTCTCTCTCTCTCTCTCTCTCTCTCTCTTTCTCTCTCTCTCTCGTTCTCCTTTTCTCTCTCTCTCTCTCTCCCTCTCTCCCTCTCTCTCTCTCTCTCTCTCTCTCCCTCTCTCTCTGACAGATGTAGATGAGTGTGAGGTCCCTCGTATGTGCCCTGAGAACAGTCTCTGTGTGAACACCCTGGGTTCCTACACCTGCCACTGTGACCGTGGCTACCGACTGGGCCAGAGCGGACAGTGTGAAGGTACCGACCAGTCCTTGGGTCATTCAACCGAGGGGTTCTTTTTGAACAGAAACCAAGACACTTTATATAAAGACGCACCATATTTGCTGTGGGATGTGCTCCGGCCGAATTGTCATGATAACCCGGCGGGAGAAATACACACCGGTTATCCTGACACTGATTTGAACCGAATCACTTTAAAAACGATGTGTAAGGACATATGTAGCGCAGGGTCACCTATACACTGTACAGATAATACACACTGGTTTCTCACCTCACTAAAATCACTTCACACTGGATGATGGCTATGATTTACCACAAGTGTGGTAAAAATTCATACTGGCCATCCTGGAAGTCCTCATTTGGACTGAATTACTTGAAAGATTCTGTATTAGGAACAAACAGCAGTGATATTTACCACATCTCTAGAAACAAAGTATAATAAAAAATACACACCGGTTGTTCTGGTGGACTCATTATACCTGAAACACTGAAGAACCTCCTACAGATAAAACACACTGGTTTCTAACAAGATGAGCTTTAATTTAATTATTTAGATTAGGTTTTTCTTGGGTTTTACATGTCATTAACCAATCAGAATGCCACAACACCTCACCTTTAAGAGACAGGGGCTCATGAACTGGGGCGGATTGCTATTATAATGGCGTGTTTTTCTGGCAAACCAGATCGGTTTATGGTGAGGAAAATGACCTGCACATCATTTATGGGAGCAGCACTGTTCCACCTTAGCCTTTCAAAGGCCACTAGCGAACTTTGAGCGTGTGCCTGTGCCTGTAATGAGCATCCTGCACCTGCATGTCACTATAACGTGACGCTTAAGTAAGGTTTAATAATGCGCCGCTGACTGTAGACGTAGATGTTTTGATCAAAATGTCATTTCACTGCCTTAAAATAGCAACGCCCTAAAAATAGTGAGCCCTGCCTCGCCTCGTTTAAAAAGCACCACTCCTATGAGCGGGAAACATTTTGAGTGTTACTGTATTGTTTTGAGTGGTGTGAACATGAGGAATGCGCTGGTAAGAAACTAGCAAAACCACTTGCACTTTGGTGCAAAATAGAGTTTTTTTACATGAGCTGTACAGCCGCTGCAAATGCAGCCGTGGCTGATTTAACGTTGTTTGTGAGCCTGTTAGTTACGGTAGTTTATCTAAGTGGACGAGTAACTGAAGCCCCATCCCTGATGCATGTGGTGGAAGAAGTTAGGCAAGCGCTCCGTCTGGAGTCTGACGATATTTCATGGTGTCGCGTCACATATGTACAGCTCAAACGTATGAAACCCACATGGATCCATATCCTGAGGACGTATAAAGGAGCTCCTGGCAGCATCGAGGAGCATTAACGATCGCTAATGGAGGGTCTGAATGAACGGTGTCTGGTAACCGCCTGGGGGGCTGTTCATCAGAGCGCTGCTGCCAGAGTGTGTTTTTGCAGTTGTGGTGTTTTCTTTCAAACCCCTTCATCAATAACAACTCGGCGTCACGTCAAGAGCCAGGGCCGATGGATGAGCTCCGCTCCGCCCAGGCCGCTCGTTTCCCCTCTCACCTCTCTGTGGGGCAGCAATCATAGCCAACAATAAGAGCAGGCCTCTCGGCCAAATGATGAGACCCCTCGGCCAAAGAGTCACCCCGCAGCTGCCAAATAGTGAGCTAGATGGATGAAATGGTGCTGTTAGACGTGGAAACTGGGTTTCATGCTTAGTCTTCTTTTTTGATCCTCTCTCTTTCTCTCTCTCTCTCTCTCTCTCTCCTCCTAGACGTGGATGAGTGTCAGAACGGAAGTGTGTGTCCTTCCGGTCTCTGCTACAACACCCTTGGCTCCTACATGTGCAGTCCCTGTCCTGAGGGATTCCAGGGCAAGGATGGCCTGTGTGTAGGTAGGAAACTGAGCCTCACTCCCTTATGGGGAACATTTGACGCTGATTGGATGCTCTAAATTGCCCATAGGTGTGAATGTGTGTGTGAATGGGTTGCCATTCTGTTCTGGGTGTAGTCTGCCTTGGGCCCATGGTCAACTGGGATCCGTGCCAGTCATGCCATACCCAGGTAACATTAGCTAAAGACTGAGCAGCTCCTCAGCTCTTCATCATGTAAAGCAATTCAGTTGTCAACCAAAGGTCCCAAGTGGCATAGCTAAGTGACATCATGAGTTTGATCCCTGGTGGTACTGCATGTGTATATATATATATATTGATATATGGGCAGTGGAGGCCTAGTGGTTAGGACATTGGGACCTGAAGGTCGCAGGTTTAAGTCCCGGCCCGGACACCACTGAGGTTCCCTTGAGCAAGGTACCGTCCCACTACACTGCTTCCTGCTGGTAGCTGCTCACTGCTCCACGTGTGCACGTGTGATGGGTTAAATGCAGAGGTCACATTTTGTTGTGGTGCTTGAGTGTGTTCACAATGACAAAGAGTCACTTTCACTTTAAAAGAACCATGTTTCCTTGAACAAAATAAATATTGCTTTGCACTGTCAATCAATTTGCCTTTTTAATAATTTTCCTAAAAGTAGAATTAAACTATTAATTATAAACATTGCACACGCTGCTGCTCATGGTTCATGCGATCAGGGCAGCACTCTTATGTAAAATCATGTTGGAGTGGGTGGGCTAGGAGCTTACGAGACAGCCCACCTTGCATTTTCTAGCCTCCAAAAAAGGCAGAGTGACATAAAAGTATTGCCTGTATTTCTGTTCCTGTTTATAAACTGCATATATAAGAAAAACTGTTGTTTTAATGTATAACCTGTTATTTATGTGTCATCATGGCATGTCTGTCTGAATCAATTAAATAAATAATGAATTAAAGAATAAATGAGACGTGTATCCTGACTGTAACATTTAGGCCCTGTCCACACGGACATGTGAAGCAAGCCTTTCCTGACCTCAGGTGAGCCGGATGTTTTTCTTTCAGATGGCGTCAAAAAACATCGCTTGCGGCCTTTTCTTGGCCCCGATCCAGGTAAGCGCTAAGAAAACGTATTTGTTGCCTTTACATGCGACGATTATTTTCGCCGTATCAGGAGGATTTAAAAAAAAAAGACACTGATCTATATTTTACTAATACAGTGCAGGATGAAGCTCAACCCCCGCAGATTTAAAAACACTGGTTACTGCCCCCACAGGTCACATACAGTATTACAGTCTGGGCTGCAGGTTGGCGTTAAACAGAAGGAAACCAATGAGAATGTCATGTCGTAGTAAAATCAATCAAACTCTTATGTTACTTATCCAAGAATTGAACGCCCGTGGGGACTAGGCCATAAAGGCAAGGTTTAGGATGGGCGGGGGTGGGTGGTGGTGGTGGTGGGGGGGGGTTCTGGTTTAATTCTTAACATACATTTCTTAAAATACCCAGGGTTTAACGTTCAAAAATCCCAGTGAAACATTATTCTCATTAAGCTCTTACAATGTGCATGTGTTTCTAGCACAGAAACACACAATTAACCTGTTGGTCATTGGGAGATCCCATATCTTCTGTGATGCCACAGTTATTCATGGCTGGAAAGTCCAAGTGAGTCCATTTGGCCTGGCCCTTACTGGGTGAGTAAGATTGCCAGAGTGGAGAACTGAACTGTTCTCCTTCAAGTGGGTTGAACTGTTCAATGACATCATTAACATCATTAGCGGCAGTTTGAAAAGATGCTAGACTTTATCCCTTCAGTGCTGGTGGTGTTGTGTGATCGGGGGAGTACCAGCAAGTGGACATCTGGACCTTTTTACACGTGGCCAGTAGTAGAGAAAACGGCCCATTCCAAGGCTTTGTTGCTGTAGTTGAGAATGGGTCACCAAAGATGCTGTTGCAGTGTGTGAGTAGGGGCTATTAGATTATGTATGAGCATATGTGTGTGTGTGTGTGTGTGTGTGTGTGTGTGTGTGTATCTCACCTCCTCAGCTCTGACAGAGCAGACCAGCAGCAGGGCCAGCAGACCCACCATCACCTTGTAGATAAACATGATGGCCAATGACGGTATGACAAAAACATCCCATAACTTTTTTCATATACATTTTAATTTTGTACAAATTAATACATTAATACATTTTAATTTCAAAACGTCCATGTTATGCTAAAGACGGATATGACTAGATCTGGTCTACAGGGTTAGAGCCTAAAACATTTTTTCTATCTTTCCTGGAAGTAAAAATAAAATCTTTTTGAGTACGCTTTATAATGATCCTTGAAAGGTTTTGAATCCTTTAAATGTTTTATATTTCTGCAGAAAAAAATGGCATAAAACATCATCAGATATCCTGAAAGCAGATCAAAAGAAGCCAATTAAACAAATGAGGCAAAATATTATACTTAGCCATTTACTTATGCAAAATTACATCTATGTCAGTGGCGAAAGGATGCGAACCTCTGAGATTAACAGTTCGTTTGAAGGTGAAAGGTATTTTTAATCAATGAAACCAAAGGCCTCTCTTACACTGGCTGTTAATTTTCATGAGTCCACCATTAGGACATCAAACAACAAAGATGCTCATGGGAGTGTCACAAGAAGAAAACGAGTGCTCTCCAAAAATAACATTTTTGCACATCTACAGTTTGTTAAAGATCACATGGACAAGCCAGAAGGCCGTGGGAAAAAAAGCTTTTTGAACAAATGAGATGAACTTTTTGGTTTTAATGAGAACCACAGTATTTGGAGAAAGCAAAGCACTGCTCTCTAGCATAAGAACATTTTCCACAAAACATGTTAACGATAGGATCATTATTTGGGCCTGTTGTGCTGCATCTGGGACAGGACAGTAAATTCAGAGTTATACAGGTGAATTTTAAAGGATAAGGCCGTCTGTTCGTGAACTGAATGTACGTATGTAGCAAGACAATGACCCTAAGAACACAAGTTGTTCTACCAAAGAATGATTAATGAAGAGTAAAGCTAATGTTTTGGAAGAACCAAGCTAACGTTCTGACCGTAACCCAATAGAAATGTTGTGGAAGGGCTTGAAGCAAGCAGATGATGTGAGGAGACCCTCCAGAATCCCAGAGCTGACGCTATTCTGTACACGGGAATTAAAATTCTGATGTGCAGGGCTGATCAACAGTCACCAGAAATGTTTGTGTAAAATGTTTGGTTTATTTCACTGGGTTCTTTTTATCTACTTTTAGGATTTGTTTGAAAAACTGATGATGTTTAAGATCATTTCAATGCAGAAATATAGAAGAATTCTAAAGGGTTCACAAACGTTCAAGCACCGAAGTATATGGGGATATAAATTACATCGTTTCACTACAACAACGGTATTATTCCCATTTAACTACAGTACAAAATGAACTGAAGCCTTTAGTGGGACTGCATGTGCTGTTTCACTAGAGCTATGTCTGCATAACTGAATGGAACCTTCTTTCTTGTCTCTTTCCTCAGCTTTGTCTAATCGTATAGTAGATCAACACACTGGTGAGATCTGGCAGTGTTTTCAGTGAGTTTTTTGGGTTTTTGAGCTTACTGATCAGGCAAAATCAAGACCGTGTTATGAACCAATAGAGATCGCCTAGACGACGGATCAGCCATTAAGACACTGCACCATGACATTATGTTCCCCTTCTCTAGAGGATGCAACGACATTAGTGCTCTGATTAATTGACAGAAAAACTGTTAAATTAATTTCACACAGAAAATTATATTACAGCCCTGCAAACGTGTGTTGCTCTGAGAGCACTGTAAGATAAACCAAATTTATTTTTATTAATATCTGAATGATGGTAAATTATTCATATTGCTGTAGATATACTTTATTACGTTATCATTTTAAATATATTTGTTTTTGCTGAACTAATGTAACTAATCCATCCATCCATTTTCTAAACCGCTTCTTCCGTTTCCAGGTCGCAATGAAGCTGGAGCCAATCCCAGCTGACTGCGGGCCTAAGGCGGGGTTCACCCTAACCAGGAGGCTCCACCCATCACAGGGCAACACATAGACAGACAACCATTCACACACACACTCACACCTATGGGCAATTTAGAGCATCCAGTCAACCTACTGCAGCCTTTGGACTGTGGGAGGAAACTGGAGAACCCGGAGTAAACACCCGGCAACACAGGGAGAGCTCAGCACTGGAAGGCTCCCGTGGCCGACCCGGGAATCGAACCCGGGACCTTCTCGCTGTGAGGCGATAGCGATAACCACTATACAGCCTTTTTAGCACTTTGCATTACAGAAGAAGAAGAATGGCAACGCTGCATGTGCTGCTTTAACTGATTTTATTGGTAAAGTGATGTCAAAACAGACAGATGCTTCTTTCTCGAATCCCAGAGGAATTTGATCAGGAGATCGTTAAGAAGACCAGCCGTCTGCATCGCTCTCCAGTCTCTGCACAATGAGAAAAAAAACAAGATTATTTTCACTTTCTGAAATGTTTATTTATTACACTGATAATGTTGCTCTCGGATTATTGTTGGATTAAAAAATGCACTTGCTGCTAAATACTCACAGCACTTGTAGAGTCTGTTGAGTCTGTTAATGTCGTTTTGGCTCATCTGAGTGGCCTGGCCAATGGGCACATTGCTGTTGGGGATGGGGATCATGGTGGGCTGGCCATTCTTAGAGAAAGCAGTCCTGTAATGACGCGAGGCAATATCAGTTTTCATGTTTTTACTTCTCAATTCTACAGATGTGGATTTATAGACGGTTTTGAGTGGATTGTTGCCTGGTGAGCGACCGACCTGTGGTACTGCATGACGGAGTTGTAGTCGTAGGGAGTGTTCTGGTTCAGAGTGTTGATCTTGTTGAAGTTGTGCTTCATGTCTGGTGAGGAAGCAGATATGACCCAAACATTAAATAGTGATGCAATACAACAGTCAAGAGCGATCACGAAGTCTCTGCAGGCACCTGCTTTTCAACACGTGGACCTGAGAGTGTTCAGTATGGTGTCTTTACTTTCAACGATGTTCTCCCAGGCGACGCGGATGTGGTTGTCACGGTCACTGCGGGTCTGCTCATGGTTGAAGCCCAGAGCGTGGAGCAGCTCGTGCTGGACGGTGTTGTGGTATATGCAGCCATTGCGATCCAGAGAGACGGTCTGGGCATTGCCACGGCGACCAACGTAGGAGTAGCATCTGCCAAACAACGAGAGACAGAGAACGGAGTTTAACCAGCGCAGATTCCTTCATCCAAATTCCATATCCAGGGCCGGCCCTGACAATGTTGATGGAGGCTGATGACTATTCTTTCTCTCCAAAGCACTGATTTTTAATGACCCTGAGGTCCTATTCCAACGATTCCCGCCTTCTACGCTCGGATTGGTTAGCAATGTCCCTCTAACTGCGCTTGGATTGGGTAGTAGTTCATATTTTACAAGCAGCTCACCAATCGGCTTTCGGCGAGCTGCATTTGTGTCTGGACATTAGCCAGTCCTACCACAGGGGGCGGGGCTTATCTGAATGTAGGTGGGGAAACGGAGCGCTCATCTAGTTCAACTCTAGCTTATGGGGAGCAAAAAAAAAACGTTTACCAATTTTGTGCCCTAGGCAACCGCCTATATTGCCTATGCCACAGGCCGCCCCTGCCTGTATCAGCTGAAGAACACATCGAATATTCACACTTGCTTTATGAACTTTGCTAACAAAGTCACTTTATTATGTAATATTTTGAAACCGTGACTGAAAGGAGGAATTATAGTTACTCTGAGACGTAGGAGACGTTTCCACACAGCCGAGCACAATGGGAGATGTCCCACATATCTGAACATGGTTCAACATGTGCAGCGGTACGAACAACACAACTCTAAACTGAGTGTGACTGCGTGATGCTTACCCGCCGCGGGACTCGATGCTGAGGTAATCCCTCTCACTGGAGCGGCGTCTGAAGCGGATGCAGGACATGGAGGAGAAGGAGTCCAAACCACGCTGGATGATCTGCAGCTCGCGGGAGGCTGAGGGTGTAGAGCTCAAGCAGATTATCTTCCCAGTCACAGCAGAATGTGGGTCAAAGCATGAGCAGCGGAAAACTTTAAAAGACCCCATATCCCACTTTTCCTTGCATTTTGTTTTTCCCCCGAGGCGCAGTCATTAGTGTGCTTAAAGGCACAGTAACAAAAATGTCCTGTTTACATCCAAAGGAAAATGGAGGTTGGAAGATGGTCATGGATTTAAAAAAAATCTCTCTTTTTTGGTACATAAAGACTTGCAAGACGTGTGAAGAATGAACGTGAACATATGCACTGCAATATGCGTGGACCCAACGTTTCAGGAAACCACCCTTTCTGGTTGCCACACCAAAAAATCCCCTAAAAAGGAAGCCTGAATCCACAGCAGTGGCCACTGAAATCTGAGGCAAATCTATGTCTAACCCAGTAACAGTGGAGAAATGGAAAAACAGGACCGGATCATTCACATACAGTATTGGTTGGCGATGACGTAGGGCACGTAGACTTTGCCGTCGCTGGACTTGGCCCACATGCAGCCGCTGGAAGTGCAGGGATCAGCGTTTCTCTCACTGTCGCCATCAATTGCAATGTCTCCAATCAGCTCAGGCTCATCAGCGTCACGAACTAGCAAACAAGAGGTCGCAAAGTCAACGCTGGAGCTGATTAAACACAAACATTTCAACAAAGTCGTAATGCTGGTGCACTGTATGGTCCAGGGCTGGTCTCTCAAGTCAGTTCTGTTTCTTTTGAACTGATTTTGTTCTGTCAGAACCTTCTATGGGTTCTACAGGGTAGGGCAGTGGCGACCTAATGGTTTGGACGCCCCCCTTTGGGACCTGAAGGTCGCAGATTCGAGTCCCGGCCCAGGCACCACTGAGGTTCCATTGGGCAAGGTATCGTCCCACTACACTGCTCCCCGGGCGCTGTTGGTAGCTGCCCACATGTGATGGGTGAAATGCAGAGGTCACATTTCGTTGTGGCGCTTGAGTGTGTTCACAATGACAACTAGTCACTTTCATGGTTAGGTTTAGGCAGAGGTTTAGTATTACAGTACACTAAGACACTAAATCATCCAATGGAAGGCCTGACAAGTGGTAACACCAGAGTATACATACTGATGCCTCTGTTGGCTCTCTCGAGCAGTTCTCCCACTGAAAGCTCAGCAGAAATGTCCTCAGCAACTACAAAGCAAAGCACATTCACATCACATCCCTCATGTTTTGCTATATAACTGTACATACAATGCTATATCTTTCATCAAAAATGTATCAGATGTTTGCATTGTCACATCTTACCGGGCTACAGCAGAAGGCCATGAAAAAAAAAAAAACAGAAATAAAAAAAGACAATTAATTAATTATATATAATATATCTCAGTTAAAGTAATGCATGACACCAAAACTGAATTCGTTGTTGTTGTGACGTCACAAATAATCTGTTAGCATTGACTGCAGCACAGTTCCACCCACTGACACTGATGAGACGCTCTCCCATCAGTAACCCACAGCATCTCACCTCCTCCTCCGCTCTGACAGAGCAGACCAGCAGCAGGGCCAGCAGGCCCACAGTCACCTTGTAGACGAACATGATGGTGGAAGACCTGAGAACAGTTAAAACACCGAGCGCGGTTACGAAAAAAACCAGCTGAGATCGCCTGCAGACCTTAACCAATCCAAACGTTCTATAAGCAAATAGGTGAACGACACTTGTGACAGGAGCGGCAGTGGTTGCTCTTACCTCAAACCTCCAAGAGAAAATGAGCTGTACGGCAGCAGAGGACAGAGGGGTTTTATACCCTTTTCTGCACACCAGAAATGATAAGCACAGCGCACATGTGTAGAACAGGAGCTGCTGACGCCTGAAAAACACTTATCTTTAGATGTAGAAACAGCAAATGGTTCTTTCGGTGCGTGAACGTATACTGGAACTTTATCAAGCGCAGCCTTGATGTAAAGAAAGCAGGTGCGGTTTTCTCACTGCTTAACATGGAGATCAGAGTTGCACTTGACACTCTAAGACACGTCTCTGGGCTTCATTTATGACTTACTCCATCTCATCACTTCTTTGTGATTGGCGTAGCCGAGGACTTTGGTCTGCTCACTTATCATCCGAAAGTCTTCAATAAAAAAAAATATTTGACGCAAATTTGAATGAGGAAACTGCTAAAGATTATTAGAAAAGGTGAAGGGAAACGAACAAAAACTGCTTGTTGGTCTCAAAGCTGAGTATAAAAACAACTGTTGTTTGATGAAGCATTTTTTTGGGATTTTTGGGGGCATTTAAACGTATGTATTGCTGTCAACAAATGCGTGTATCCCTGAAATGTAAGCTCATAAAGAGTAGAGACAAATATCCATTATTAATAATGGGAGTTATTAATGGGAGATATTTTTTTTAAATGTCATTTCTATTGGCCGAATCATCATGAAGGTTTTATGAGGTCAGCTGGTATTTTCAAACTATGGGGAAAAAATGAAGAAGTAGTATAAAGTAGAATAAAGAAGTAGTAAACGTAGTGAAGAGGTCACAAAGTCAAAACTGGAACTGATTACGCTGGAACGCTGGTGCACTGTGTGGTCGTGTTAGCGTCAGTGCTATTAGTGCAGTGGTAGTAAAGCAGCATTGCCAAGACCCGTTCAGACACGCATGATACATGTGTAGGACGTTTATGTTGAGAAATCTGTCAGGATCAACGTGTGACATAAAAGGGTAAAATGAAAGCTGGTCCTCGCAAAGAAATATATTAGTTATGACGGGAAATAAGGAAAAATATTATTCCCTTGCTTTTTTATGTCATTTCTATTGGCCGAATCATCATTAAGGTTTTATGAAGGTCAACTGGTATTTTCAAACTATGTAAAAAAAAGTGGGATTTTTGGAAAATCTATAGTGTAAAAAGTGTAAAGGGGTAAAAGTTTGTTTGTAGTTATATTAGTTATATCACAAAACATTGCTCACATTCAAAACCAAACATATAAGTTAGCTGTAGTAAAGGGGCGGCACGGTGGTGCAGTGGTTAATGCTGTTGCCTCACAGTGAGAAGGTCCTGGGTTTGATCCCCAAGTCGGCCTGGGGGCCTTTCTGTGCGGAGTTTGCGAGCTCTCCCGGTGTTGGTGTGTGTTTCCTCCAGGTTCTCCGGGTTCCTCCCACAGTCCAAAGGCTAGTAGGTTGATTGGATGCTCTAAATTGCCCGTAGGTGTGAGTGTGTGTATGAATGGTTGTCTGTCTGTGTGTTGCCCTGTGATGGTTTGGCCTCCTGTCCTGGGTGAACCCTGCCTTAGGCCTACAGTCAGCTGGGATTGGCTCCAGCTTCCCCACGACCCAGAAATAGAAGAAGTGGTTTAGTTAATGGATGGATGGATGGATAGTTGTAGTAAATTGTATCTTTTCACGCATTTCAGTCGAATTATATTGATTAAACCACTTCATTATGTATGAACTGACTATTTTTTGTATGTAGGATATTAAGATCACCATGAGCCAGACTTGGTTCGGTTGATACACAAGTTGTGTCGACAGTTAATTCATGCTAATGTTAAGATTCAATTGTTAAATGGAAGTAGACACTCATAACTATTCACATATAATATTCTCTTTTGTCTTTTTATGTACATAAAAAAATTCCATAATAGATTAATATCTCACTGAGGTCAATTCATGGATTTCCATGAAAATGCGTTTACATGCCAAAGAGGCAAATATGTTTTATCTTGAAGATTGTTCTGTTCTATCGGGCAGTGGAGGCCTAGTGGTTGGGACGCTGCATTTGGGACCTGAAGGTCACAGGTTTGAGTCCCTGGGCACTACTGAGGTTCCCTTGGGTAAGGTACCGTCCCACTACACTGCTCCCCGGGCGCTGTTGGTAGCTGCCCACTGCTCCACGTGTGCACGTGTG
>JBBPDA010084922.1:0-12079 GCA_037974385.1 Arnoldichthys spilopterus
TATTTTTGTGACCATTTTGAGTTTTTCTTTCATTGACTGAAGGGTACCAACAATTTTGTCCATGTGTGTATGTCTGTACAGTCATAGGAACGGCACATTTTATATAAATGGCTGCTTTACTTAAGGGGCTGTTTGTTAAAGGCCATTTATAGATCTTCAATCATAGAGTCCTTTGAATGTATATTCAAATTCAAATTTATTTTTATAGCTCTAAAGCTGTAAATTATTCTTGTTGTTGACAAAGGATGTTTCTTCATGTTCAACAAATCATCTGTAAGGGAGAAAAATTGAGTTTTGGACTATACAGCATTTTAAATATTTATTTTAAAATCTAGTCAAGGACTAGACTTAACGCATGTCTAAAAAAACGGATTGTCATTTTTTTTAAAAAGTGACCAAGCTCTTTGTGCATTATCAAGCAGGATTAGTGCTGTCACAATATCAGATTTTCACTAAGCAATTACCATGCCCAAAAGGAATCATGATAATCATATTATTGTTATATTTATAGAAAATCTGAATAATAATAATGCTAACAGTCAAACTCATTCTTAAATGCATTTGTATGTTTTGTTCCTTTTCTGGCAAAGGAATTTACTAAAAATCCTTTAGCCATATCTGCTTTTCATTTTTGATCTGTTCATTTGGACATGATTAGCTGCCCAGAATAATCCTAATAACCAAGACAAAAGACCTAAGACCTTAATGTAAAATTTACTGTTTCAAGGTAGCAAACTAACAACAACTTAATCTCTATTCTGGTGAAATCTGCAGGGTGATGAAAGTGAAAGCTGTCAAGCTATCAGCTGAAGTGGAGCGGGACGGTACCTTGCTCAAGGTACCTCAGTAGTGGCCAGGTTGGGACTTGAACCTGCGACCTTCAGGTCTCAAAGGCAGTGTCCTAACCACTAGGCCACCACTGCCCAAATTTTTAAATGAGTGAACAGACAAAGGTGGGTGAACATTGGTGGTGCTTTGCCCACTCTGACATGATTTCATGCAGCAGGAGCAGCTACAAAGAACACACAGTGGTATTTGCTGCTAGCTAGCTAATAAGTGCATTATCACTGTCTTCTTTTTTCTGTTTTATGGCTGGTGATATGTGTTAAGGAGAAATACCGCCACATACTATGTTGAAGTGTGAGCCAAATGTACTGTTTGTTTCACCTGAAAGCATACGTCCTCTGGTGCCAGCTGAGTTGGCCACGGATGCTGTATGCAATGGTGGTGACAAACTCTCCACCTAGTCCCAATTCAGAGCACAACTTTAGGGCAAACTTCTCTGGGGAGTTCTCCTTCTCAGACATGTCCCATTCAAACTGGTCTACAAGGGAGATATTGCCCACGTGGATGTTAAGCTATAAAAAGAGACATACCTGTTAATATTTTGTTTATATGTATATATACAACAATTTAATCATATTAACCTAATATAAACAAAAATGCACTGACTCCCAGTCAAATATAGTACTCATTTCAAAATTTTACTATTGACATATAAAGCCCTACTGTGCCAGAGTACTTTGGTGATCTTATCTTTCTTTACAAACCACTTTGGACTTAGATCAAAAGTTGCTGGATATTTACTAGTTCCCAGAATGCTGAAAACGACAGAAGGAGGAAAAGTAGTAGGAAAGTGTTTGGGACCCAGACACAGGATCTGTTTTCAAGTCTAGGCTAAAAACCTAATTGTTTAGCTAGGGGTTTGATAATCGAGTTCTCCTGATTAATAAAATTGGCTAGGCTGTTTCCCCGATGTCCTATTTACATTCCTGTTTCTTACTCCCTATGTCCATATTCTATAACCATAAACTGAAACAAAGCAAACCCTGTTTTCTATCTTTTCCGAGGGGAGCTGCTGCTGATCTCTTCAGCCTAAACTACTATCACTGGGGCTTCGAGTCTGCTTGTACAGGACTGGGATCTCTTGCTTATCTATCTTTATACTAATTCAACTACCACAGACCATCTCCATGTGCTTCATATGCAACCCACCTAATAGCCAACATTGTATCTACAAGTTACAGGTTGTAACATTTTCTAAACAGAGATCCTACTTTGTTCTTTTTATAGTTATCTGGTATATCGTTTTTTAATCGTCCATCAACCATTTTGTCTGATATAAAGTGCACTCTGATTTAATGGCTATTTGACCCACAGGCTCTGTGAACAGAGCAAGTCTGTGCTTGACAAATGGTATGTAATACCATCATGCACCAGTGGGTCTTTTTATCTTTAAACTGACCTGTATTTTCAAAAACCTTCCAAAAACTTTCCTTTTGTACGCTCTTGGATTCCTTCTAGACAACTTTCTTTTGCAATCACAGATGAGTCCCTTATTTCAGGGTAAGCACCATGCATTATTAATATCATATGTTAGATCCTTAACTAACCTGGATTGATAAAAAGTTTTGCATCAACCAGTGTATTAAACTACTGAATTCCCCTTTTAAATCACTTCATAAAATCACTAGTCATATTGCTCACCTGCTTTTGTGTTTGATGCACTGAAACAAATTATGTAAAGTTCAAGAAATTATTTTTGTACTCAAAAAATCTTTTTAATTGATAATTTTTATTTTATATGCAGATGCATTCACCTCAATCATACAAAATGTGCTATTGCTGTTGAAAAAGAATATTTTGCTAAACAGAATAACTTGAGTCAGATATTCATTTAATATTTTGTGTTTTTATTTTGGTAAGATACAACAATCAGCTACTATCAGCATAACAACAGCAAAAAGTGTGATTAAAAAACAAAAAAGTTACTTAAAAGGCAATTATTGAGGGACTGCTGGAATACTACCTTAATAATGACTCTCTGGTCCATCTGCTCATCCAGTATACTGTCTGTGGGGTAAGACTCAATCTGCTGTCTTATGGCTGAAGCAATGGCCGGGACAAAGGTAAGGGGGTTTAGATCCAAGTCATCACAAAGTATCTCAGCAAACATCTCTGGAGTCATCAGTTTCTCTAAAGAAAAAAATACAATTCAATGTCTTATAAAACTTGAATTAAAATTCTGCAAGGGCTTGCTATGAGTATTTTTTTCACTTAACAAGTGCAGTGTTAACAACCGACCATTCATATTCCAAGTGAAGGCATCTCTCAGCTTTTGTCCATCAATCTCCATGTCCAAACGGATAGGTACAAGAATTTCAGACTGAGAGGCATTCTCATGGATCACAGCAGGGTCATGATCATCAAAGCTGCAAATGAGTCATAAACAACAAACAGGGTTGTATGCAGTGCACAGAAACAATAAAATTCAGTCTGTCAAAAAATGTTTTTAATCCTATATTATACAGCATTCCATTTACCTATGTTTATCGCCTTTCACTCAAGAGGTTTGAGACACTGTTTAATGCAACAAAATGAGCCTAATTATCTTAAAATGACTGCTATAGTGCAAAACTTGCATTTTGAACCATAACCTTTGCTATCTGGTCGTGTTTTTTTTTTTTATCTTAATAGATTTTTGTTGACTATAGTCAACAAACAATAAACTTAAAAATGTTTAAACATGAAGTTATTATAATTTTGAAGAAAGTTAGTTTGTGACGGAACACACTGTGAACAATGGGCTGTACACTGCTCCTGCTGCTAGTACTCCATGATCAGGCTCCATCTGCTTGCATAAACCAATCAATGTCTTCAAAACTTCTAGAGTTTAAGGTGAAAGACATGCAAAAACAGAATACAATATAATACATAGTATGAAACATATCTTTCTTTTAAAAAACGACTGGAAAAGTTTAACTAAAACTAAAAACAATAAAATTAAAGAATTTGAGGATTTCCTTAATCACAGTACAGAATTAAAATATTCTAAGAATCTGGAGAAATCTCTGTATGTAAAGGATAATCTATAGATAAAGTCGAAGTATCAACAAAATTATTTACTTATTTAAAGAAAGAAATTAACAAAGATGCCAATTCCCGTCTGAAGAAAACAGAAATAAATCTAGACACCATATGCACAAGGTATTATACAGGATTTCCCATTTTGTCCAAAATAACTTTAGCGACATTGTTTACCAGTCTCTGACAATGACTGACAGAAAGCTTTACCCACTCTTCAATGCAGGATTATTTACAGTGGAAAAATATGGGTTTATTCAGATGCTAAAAACAATCAAAGGCATACATGAGCTACCAAGACGAAAATATTTTACTCATAAGCACTGTACACTTATAAGCACTGTTAAACTCTTAACAGTTATTTGTTTATTGTAAAAAAAATTGGTAAAAAAAAAAAGTTCTGTGGGTATTGTGCAGAAACAAACACAAACAACTAGCAGTACTAACAAAAATGGAAGACCATGGGCACAAATAAATAGTTCCAGGTTGGGCATGTCTGCACTTTTCATACCCTTCTCAAGGAACCAAACTGTAAACAAGAACGGTTGATCTTTAAAAACTGGCTTCTGCCTCTTCCACAAATGCAGTCTCAAACATGACATTCTATGCCTAAACACTCTATGAACAACCTCAGACAACTGTAGCAATCATTTTGCTTCTATTTGAGCAAATGCAGTACTGCAATATGCTGTAAATCAGCCAATCGGAGCAGAGCTCATCAAAATATTCATGAGCACTACAGTGAATCAGGCTGATTCATTCTAGGACAAAATCATAAAAAAAATTCTGGGCATTATTGTACCCATCCAAAGTCACATACAGTTACATATACATTTAATTTTAAACAGTTACTTTACAAAAATTTAATTAATGAATTCCATTTCATCTTTAAAAAAAGTTTAATCAAACTTGCTGCCTATATACTGAAACATTATGCAGACATTATTTAAGAATGATCAATAGAGACCCTATAACAGCAATTAAGAAACTACTCACAAAAATCATGCTTGGACCTCGATAAATGCTGATTTCGTCCTAAATTTGTTTAGTTCTTTCTTTGGAGTCTTTACTTCCATAGAAGTCGGTAGTCAATACCAGAGTGGGAAGGTCCTCTTCTTGTCACGACCTAGGCGGTTGCGGTTTATGGTGGTAGAGCATGGCACAGCATCAAGATGATGGGAGCTGTTTGGCAGAGTAGGTACCCACTGACTATTCCTCTTAGCTTTCTGCTCTCTGAGGACACAAGCACATAAAAAGGAAGAACAAATTCATTATTTCTCACATATTTATTTAATGGGGTTATTCTTTGAGGCATTTAAAAATGTGCAATTTTCTTTTTACTCTGTTTAGGCTGTCTGCATTCTAAAAATATAATCACACTACCTAAAGTCATCCACTACTAGATCAAGCTCATACTCTTAACATCTTCATGTTAGTTTTGTGGCTTTAATCACATATATAAGTATACAGGTATATATATTTTTCGCAGGGTAAGAGTGAACAGCTTTACACTTTCACTCGACTGTTTTGAATTTGATATTGCCTTCAAAAATAATAATAATGTGCCTCATGGCACCAATACTGGCACTTCAATGCAGTATGAGAATACTATTTACACCTTGGTTTAAACTAAAATGTATGCTATTTTAACTTCCTCTACTTGTTCATGTTGTGGTATGCCTTTATACTACATATTAAATTGTTCTTAAACTTCTGGATCCCTGCAGGTAAATGCTGAATATCTATTATTTCCAATGTTTTCATCGAGCAATTTAATTGTATTATACAAAATTATGATCTAAAGGCCGCAACAAGCTCAACAAAAGTTGGAACAGAAATAAAATAAGATTGAAATGTGCACAGAATATTCTAGTAACACCCATTTGGAAGACCCCATATTAACTAGTAGCAGGTGAGGTATCAGTAGCAGAAACATTTCTCAACGCAAGGCTGCAGAGAATTTAGATAATTTAACATCCACAGTACACAATATTGTTAGAAGATAATAATTAAAAAGCATCTTAGTGTGTGAAGTGCAAGGTCAGAAACCACTGCTGAATGTGCAAGATTTTTTAGCCTTCAGTCATGCTGCTGTGAAAATCTAGCTACATGGGCTCAGGAGTACTTTGGAAAACCACTGTCATTTAACACAGTCTGTTGCTGCATCCTGAAATGCAACTTGAAACTGAAATAAGGTTTATATGTGTTTATGACAAATATGGTTTGGGTATGTGTGCATAAACCTATTTCTAGAAAAGTTGGCATATTTTCCAAAATTCAATAAAAACAAAAATCTTTGATATGTTAATTTACACAAGCCTGTATTTAACTGACAAAAGTACAAAACAAATATTTAATTGTTTTGTGCTCTTCGACACAGATTGCAGGGGTGGCCCAGTGGCCCACTCCATTTGGTATCTGAAGGTCGCAGGTTCAAGTTCCGGCCTGGGCACCACTGAGGTATCCTTGAGGAAGGTACCGTCCCGCTACACAGCTCCCCGGGCGCTGTTGATAGCTGCCCGCTGCTCCACATGTGCATGTGCATGAGTTAAATGCAGAGGTCACATTTGGTTGTGGTGCTTGAGTGCGTTCACAATGACAAATAGTCACTTTTACTTAGGGACTGAGCACAGCGTTACACAAATATGTTTCCCACCCTTTCCAGGACATGTCCAAAACATTTTAATTTATATACTGAACTTTACATACCTACAAGTACAGTTTCAGGTTAGTTGAGTTTGCATGGGTTATTAACAGTCATTGACTGTGTTTATCAGTACTGGTGTTTGATACGGTTTGTACAGCTGAAAATATAACTTGCAGTGTAATTGTGCTATCATAGCATAACCAATAGCAGCCTATTCAAAATACTCCTGTCCAGGTATCATCCTGCTCCATTGCTCCCTGGGTGCTGTTGATAGCTGCCCACTAATCCACAAGTTAATTGGTTAAATGCAAAGGTTATTTCATTGTGGTGCCCTTTGTTTAATGGGGAGTGTTCATAATGACAAATATTCAATTTCACTTTCACTGGATTGTACAATTTATGACATGATCAGAAATCAAAGAAAATGATTCTAGCTCTAAGAAGAAGAAAAAAAAGTAACACCTCAGCTATTACCTCTTAGCTAAGCAGCTACACAGATCACAACAATGGACGTTAAACATTTTAAACAAAATTTGATTCTTTTTCACAATATTTTTTTTTTTTTTTTAGAAGACCAACAAAATGGCCATCAGAACTCCACCTTCAAAGGTGGAGATGAGTTTAGGACTTCAGGAACAGTAAGTTTGTTGAGGCTGTGTGATGACTTGCCTGAGGTAGGCTGGCGGTTCTGTGGTGATGGAGACAGCTTTGTACTTCTCATCATGGCCTTCAAGGATCTCCTCAACTTCTGAGGCTTTCAGCAGCGTCACACTGGTGGCTAAAGTTGTGTAACCGTGATCTAACACAAAGACAACACTGACAATTCTACTAAGCAAAATGTGACTAAAAGACTAATGGCTGATGTAGCTTAAATACACTCTGTCATTATGCTTTAACCACATACCATGAGACGATGCTACTATTTTCTTGCGCTCCTCCACTGATGCTAGCCGTCTTGACAAAGATGGGTACCTCTTGTATAAGGAGCCTCTGAACATGCGTAAGTAGTTTCCTACCTGGGCACGAGAAGGCCACGTAAAAAAACTGAGTTATGATGGAAGAACATTTATCAGAACATAATAAATGCGGGCACATTTTAAATAAGTATGTGAAAGCCTGGTTAACTGGATTAATTATTTTAGTAAACTTGGGTCAAACACATACTGTCATTGCAGTTTTTATTCAAGTCACTTCTGTTTGATGATCAGTACTATGCCAAGACATGACTGCTGTAGGATGCATGTCTGTCTCAGCAGCACACACAACTGAAAACAGTGAAACGTGAAAATTATTGTTCTGTTTCATAAAACAAGCAACACATACAACATTGTTTTGTTAAACCTAACCTGTGCAAGTTTCAATGATGTAGATACAGTACAGCCAGATTTTTCGGCACCAAACTGCCAGATTTTAGCAATTTGTCTTCCAGAGTGTCATGACAGTACAGCCAGATTAAACATAGAATTAAATCATATGCTATATATTTTGTATGAGATTACATAAATAAAAACGATAATTTCCACGTTGGAAATCATTTCCCTTGGTGTTGCTGGTGGTGCGCGCTATTGGGACAGACATACATTTTTACGGCAGACGGTCCTTTTCGGCATAACACCAGCATTACATTTAGCGTTACCCCTTGTTGTAACATCGAATTTAGGCCCATATTAGCAGCCAACAAATAACATAGATCCGCGTATGGTAGAACATTATTAAATTCGGGCACAATGAGAAATAATAATTTCCGCATTCATTTTCCTACAGTCTGGTCTGGCTTACATCAGTCCATCACATCACCTGACCTATATTATGTAGGAACATCAGCTACCAAAGCTATGCCGCTAACAACATGCTTTAGCTGCTAATCACACGGCGAATGATATTACAAGAATATTAAACATAATCTAATTCAACAACATTAACCCAAACCGCGAAAGGAAAACAGACCTCCGATCCTATCATATAAAAATCACCATCCTCCTCCAGTTGGAATTTAACGGGCTTCTGCCCGAACGTTTTGCTTAACGCCATGTTCGCGACAGAGCACAACAGGGACCGCCCACTTTTCCAGCGGTTTCGGAAGTAAACATCTCACTAGTTTTCACCGTAGACTTTCCGAAACAATCATAAAAAGAAGTTAAAGAACTAACAATACCAACCAGCTACAAGGTAAAACATATGTTAAGACTAAGTAATAGAAAAGACAAAGGGCACATTACAAGACAGTGTTCTAAACGTTTCAGAAGAAGAAATGAACTACTTATCCCACAAAGCACCGCGAATGACATCATCAAATCACATTCCACTCATTGAAACAAGTATTTGCTTAAATATATATCCATTTTGGAAATTCTATATATTATAGTATATCGTTGTGGTCCCGTATGTGAATAACTTTACTCAACCCCAGGCTTGCTTAAAAACCATGAAAAAGGCACGTTTGACGTGGACAATATATATATAGTATTTTATTTTTATTTTTATGTGCTTCTTATACTTCTCGGACTTTGTTTTATATATCTAATTTTTTTGTATTTTTAAAGCATGGATTATAACATGCAAAAGAAAAGAAAACAGAAAGGCAGTAATGTCTTAACGGGCCGTCGGAATGCGCAGTGTCCTCGTGACTTCGTTCTAAGGGAAAAGGGGTTGTGCTCAACTATTTCTTGTTTCTTAATAATGGCTGGCGGTTTTCTAAATTTGTGCTCTTATGATACAAATAAACTTGTCAAAATCAAGAGTGCAGAACTCGGAACCTTGAAATGGACATTAAACGGAGTTATCCTTATGTTTATATGGTGAGTGGGGTTGGGTATATAGAGCGTGTCCGAGGTTCTGATTCATCATCCCTACAGTTAGTAATCGCACAACGGCATAGTCGCATTTAAGCAAATAGACTAATGCCACTGTAGGCGAGTAATGTAGATGCAAACATATCAGTAATCGGTGGATTAACTGTAAATCATGTATCCTTGGATGACTGTGCTGCTTTACGTTTTTGTGCTTCTTAAGATCTCGTTGCTATATGACTCGTTGCTTTTTCTCTTTAACAGCATCATGATGTTGTGGAATAAAGAATATCAAGAGTATGATTTCGTTACGAGCTCCGTAACAACAAAGGTCAAGGGAGTGGCACATGCAAGTATCCCTGAGATAGGCGACGTTGTGTGGGATGTTGTGGACAACAGTGGGCTCTTTCAGGTAACATTTTCTTAAGAAATACTGGACTGTTATGGGTTCAGTGTTTTGAATTTTTAATTATGATTTTATTTTTTGTGGTCTTTTTTAGGGAAAGAATTCATTTTTTGTAGCTACAAATGTTATCGTCACTAATAACCAAAAACAAGGAAAATGCCCAGAGGTATGTGCATAATATTTCCCTATTGTTCATATTGATATGTGTACAGTTTTAAAATAACATTGTTTTTATGTCTGCAGGTCCCTCCTTTGGGTCTATGCAAAACTTCTAAAGACTGCAAGATGGGATTCTCAGACCAGCAAAGTCATGGTATCTAAGTTTTGCCATGTGTCTTCTAATGTCTATCCATATTTTTATCCATGTTTATACCTTATAGAGCTGGCCAAAATGTGTTATGTCCTTAATTTTTTTTACAAATGGTTGAACTCTGTTATTTTGTGTGTTGATCAGGGGTACAGACAGGGTCTTGTGTTAAGTTTGATGTCCTAAAGAAGACATGTGAAGTATCAGCCTGGTGCCCAGTTGAAAGCCGAAAGAGTCCACCCAGGTGTGTGTACATTTATGTATGTGTGTGTCTGTGTGTGTGTGTGTGTGTGTGTTTCACCGGCCACTTTATTCGGTACACCTGTTAAATTGCTTGTTAACACAAATAGCTAATCAGCCAATCACATGACAGCAACTCAATGCATTTAGACATCCAGATGGTTTCTGAAACATGACAAGGAGTTCACTGTACTCCAGAGGAATCACATCATGGACATGCAGCCAAAAATCTGCAGCAACTGCATGATGCTATCATGTCAATATGGACCAAAATCTCTGAGGAATGTTTCAAACACCATGTTGAATCTATGCCACAGGGAATTAAGCCAGTTCCAAAGGTAAAAGGGGTCCAACCCAGTTCTAGCAAAGTGTACCTAATAAAATTGCCACTAACATAATTATAATGTTCTCAATGACTAACATACAAACCCCATTTCTGGAAAAGTTGGGAATTTTCATTAAATGCAATAAAAAAAATGTGTGATTTACTCTCTTGAACTTTTATTTAACTGATAGAAGTTCAACTAAAAGATTTGCAGTTCACTGATCAGCTTAAACGTATTATGTTAATAATTTGACACCTGACACCACACTTAAAACAAGATATGACTGAGCAAAATAAGGGTGAAGAGTTTATAAAATATTAAAGTTAGGCTGTTTTGAAACATCCCACAATAGGCAGGTGGTAACAGGTGAGGAGACTATGACTGGGTATAAAAGGCAGTGGAAACATGTGCTGTGTTCAGATAAGTGCACCTTTCAGCATGTTTTTCTGAAAAAATGACTTTAAGCTCTCTATGCCAGAGATGAAATGGACTATACAAACTGTTATCAGCAAAAGGTGCAACATCTGTCATAATACAGATGTCAATGTCCATGGCAGAGGTGTGAAGGTCCCATTGATGCAGAAGCATATTCTGTCATGGAGGACAGATCTTTTTCCAAGAAGTCCATGATTATTTTATCAAGACCTTTCCAGGCCTCATTCTGCATATACTACAAAAACATGGCTAGGTACACACAGTGGGTGTGCTTAACTGGCTTGCCAGCAGTCCAGATCTGTCTCTTATTGGAATAGTAAGCAGCTTCATGAAGAGGAGAATCAGACAATGGCATCCATGGACAGTTAAGTAGCTGGAGAAGCTAATTATTGCACTTTGCATCTTTATCCTTTGGTGGATGCCATTTTTTATACCCAATCATGATAACATCACCTTTTACCAACTGACCTGCTTATTGTGAAATGCTGCAAAACAGTGTTAACTTTTAACAACTTTTTACTCTTATTTTGTCCCTTCCTATGTTTTTTGAGTGTGTTGCAAGCATCACATTCAAAATTATATTTAAAAAACACAATCAAGATTAACCAGTAGAAGTCATTTCTCTGTACTTATCAGTTAAAAAGAGCAAATGAAAATGTACAAACCATAGATTTGTATTTTAATTACATTTTGCAAAATTTCTCAACTTATCTGGAAATGGGGATTTCACACCGTGTGATACCTTTAAAGCTTGTTTTTTATTGTTTTTGAAAATAGAGACGTTTTGTGTTGCAACGTCTTGAAGCCCTACTCTAATGGAAATAAGGAAGAACAAGTCAGTTATCACAGGACAGCCTACATGAATAGAAATGCTGATCTTTTAAGTTGTGAATAATTCATTTTTTTATGAATTTGTTCATTTGATTATTTGATTTCTCAATCCAGTGAAATATAAGCACTTGCTTGTAATACATATCCTACATCAGTTGGTATGGAATGAGAAATATATATATATTTATGTGTGTGTGTGCGTGTATGTGTGTGTGTATGTATATGTATATGTAT
>JBBPDA010084933.1:0-12078 GCA_037974385.1 Arnoldichthys spilopterus
TGCCCGGGCCGGGACTCGAACCTGCGACCTTCAGGTCCCAAAGGCAGCGTCCTAAACACTAGGCCTCCACTGCCCACAGTGCTTTCAATATTTTCAATGTTTCAAAGGCAGAGACTTTACCTGGACAGGCCACCAGGGTATATTACCAATACACAATGGATTTGTGGATGACACTGGTTTCTCAGATGGACAATCTCCAATCGTTCCTGTCTGACAAATAAAAACCATCACACTTCCCACCCCAACCGAGCCCCCACCGCAGCTAACCCGGCCCTCCCAGCTCATGAATGAAAACCTTAGCCACAAGAAGGTTCCAGACCTACGAGGAATTTCTTTGAGAGTGTTTAATTCAGTAATTCACATCTGACAACATTCTTCCTTATTTTGGTATGGAGCGTTGTGAGGCTACACTTGGCACCATGACTCCTGGTATCATGATAATAAAAAGTTTGGTATTTATGAGGAAACGTAGACAGTTCATCTCATTTCTTAGGAAACTGCGGAACATTAAAAAAAAACAGTCAAACGGTTCGGTCAATACATTTGAACTACCAACTGCGCCCTTCAGAAACACGTCTTGGCTGACAGACTATATTTGGGGTAAGGGTAAGACTCCTCTGACTCATGCCGAAAAGACCCATGGGCTCATGTCCAGTCGTTTCCAAACAGAGCAATTATTGAGAGGAATGTGTCAGTTAGAAGCACTGAGCTCACCCTGCAGTCTGGGGCTTTACTGTGCATCTGCTGTGTAGCACATTGCAATTACAACTGGTGGACACTAGGGGGCCACATTTTTCCTGTGATTTCAAAATGACTAGATGGTTCATCTCCAGGCAAACGTTTGATTCGTTTTGCTCAAGAATGCACAGACAAATTGAAGACCCCCCCCCCCACACACACACACACACACTCACCCCCACCACCACCACCACACACACACACACAGGGGTGGGCAATGTGGCAAAAATATCTTATCACCATATATAGAGAAATTTCCCCGATATGTGATGTGTTATGATACGTACTGAGATAGAATAAAGGACAAAGGCCATGTTTTCAAAAAAGTTCCTAAAAGTAAATATGAAGTTTGGCAGTGTTTAAGTACTAACGATATTAGGATGTGGTCAGAAAAGCACATTGTGACCACAGTTTATCATCATAAAAAAAATATCATATCACCCAGGTCCACACCCACACACCCACACCTCGCTATCTAGCGCTCTTCCCCTGGATCAGGCCCCCTCAACAGTGTCGGGTTACTCTCCAGTGGGTAAAACGTTGTCAGGGTCTCAGTTTCAGCACAGGGTTCGTCTGTCCCCCAGGGACCCGAGGACGACAGACTGCACCGTGTACTGCTACCCATCGACTGGCCCATTCAGTCGCCGTGCCTGTAAAATTGATGAGCTGTGTCTCTCCTGTTTGCTTGTAGTCTTATTTCTGCACAGTATATTCACGACGTTTCCAAAAAGGAGGGAAACGATTATCGCACTTATAATGAATAAAAAAAGAGAAAATGTCTTGTGTTTGTTTACAGTTTGCAATTAAAAATTAAATACAATTAAAAACCTCCTGCATGTTTCTAAAATACCCCAAACACAACCAGGAACGCAGAGAAGACTTCATTCCTTCACTGCACCCTCCACGTCATCACCACACACACACACACACACACACACACACACACACGTCTTCACATCTGCAGCAGCGCACACACGCACACATTGTGAATCTCATTAGCCCACTTCTGTTATCTGCCTCCACAGCGCCTCATCTTAAGCTGCAGCCGTGTTCTGCACGCACAGCGTCCGACGAGATGTGCAGCTACACAAATCAAACACGGCTCTTTCTGTGCCACACGCTTCAGATCGGTGCGTCGCCGCTCATCGCCGTATTCAGGCTTTCATGCAAAGTTATTCCACACATTCAACAATAAAAGCAGCAGGTGCAGTCACACGCAGCTCAGGAAGCAGCTAAACCGTCTTTATTTATCCGATTTTCGTCGTTTTATTTGTGCTTTGCTTTATCGTTTACGTTAACTCTGAACTGATTCATCACACTACACATTTCATAGTATTTCCTGTATTTCCAAACTTTATTTACTTACTTATTCTTGTTCCTTATTTAAAAATTTCTTGCTGAAATTGTGAACACACTCAAGCACCACAACAAAACGTGACCTCTGCATTTAACCCATCACACGTGCACACGTGGAGCAGTGGGCAGCTACCAGCAGCACCCAGGGAGCAGTGTAGCGGGATGGTACCTTACTCAAGGGAACCTCAGTGGTGCCCAGGCCGGGACTCGAACCTGCGACCTTCAGTTCATGAGGACAAGGTCCTAACCACCAGGCCCCCACTGCCCACACTTTGAGCTGCATTTTAAATGCAGAAGCATAAGTGTTTTATTATTATTATTATTATTATTATTATTATTATTATTACTATTACTTGCTACATTTCGAGTGTACTGAGTGTTTACACTCGAGTGCAAGTATGTGCGCAGCTGTATGACAGTCACACACTGAACAGCGAGCGGTGAATTCGACCTCCGTATTTAACCCACCTGTACCACCTGTGAACACATACACCAGGAGCAGGAGGAGTGGGCTGCACACCTGGTTGTCTGCCTTGGCCAAGGACACTTCAGGTGTGGATGTGTGAGGGAGAAAGCGACGTGTACTCGCTCACCCCTCCCACATTCCCCCTGCCGGCCCCGGGGACTGAACCAGGAACCCTCCAGTCTCAACCCCTCTCCTCCCGCCATTAGAGCACAGCGGTCCTTCACGTGTACACATTGGACAACATGTCACGTGTCGTATCACTGCTTAGGGAGCGGGAGGAACAAACGGCTTCTCTGGAAGCAGTTAAACAGGCTTTAATAAGTGACTAGAGAGCGACTACGGCTGACGGCGCGTTTCATTCAACCTGCCTACCGCATCAATTATGCATCAGCCACACACACAGTAACCTAATCCCATCAAAAGTGCTCTTACTGCAGCGAAACGGCGACTCTAGCACAAGTAAAAGTGTCCTACAAAACAGACAACCTGAGAAGCAGCAAAAGAAACAGCTCAAGAAACTGAAAGTGGGTATTTGTCATTGTGAACACACCACAGCACCACAGTGCACCACAACCAAATGTGACCGTGCAGGAGCAGTGGGCAGCTGACATAGGCAGAGCAGAGCTTGGGGGTGGTACCCTGCTCACAGGCGCCTCAGTGGTACTTGTACCGGTCTGGGATTTGAACCGACGACCTTCAGGTTACAGAGGCAATTCCCCAACCGTTACACCATCACTAAACTGCACTGGAACTAAAGAACACCACCTTCATCCATCACCACAGCAAATGGAGTGTACTGGGAAAAAAGGTACCGTCCAGTCCCTAGAAAAGGAATTAGTTACACACAGATCAGCCATATCATTAAGACCACCTGCCTAATACTGAGTGTGTCCCTCCTGCTGCTGGAGCAGCTCTGACTGTGCTGCACTGTGTGTTCTGACCCCTTTCTATCAGAGTCAGCATCACTTTCTACACCACAGTGGCTCTTCTGTGGGATCAGACCAGACAGACCTTCACTCCCCACATGCATCAGTGAGCCTTGGGTTCCCGTAACCCTGTGTCTGATTAACCGCTTCTCCTTCCTTGGATCACTTCTGGTAGGTACGAACTACTGCACACCTGGAACACTCCACAAGAGCTGCTGTTCTGGAGACTCCGTCGTCTCGAACGTCACAGGAAGGCCCTCGTCAAAGTGGCTCAGATCCTTACGCTCGCCTATTTTTTCTGTCTCTAGCACATCAACTTTAAGAACTGACAGTTCACATGCTGCCTAATGTATCCCATTAAGTAAACCAGACGATGTTATTTACTTCTCCTGGCACTGCTCACTGTCCACAGTGTGAGAGTGAGACATAATCTGAATAAAAATAAACAAAAAATAAAAGTGAAAAGGCCTTAAACAAGACTTTGAACACAGTTGGGATTATTGCTCCATGATGTAGAATAATCTTCCTTTTCACAGCACTGCTACACTCTATACATACTGTACATGATGCCCCAACATAAAGTGGTAAATTTGGGTTATTGTCCGAGATATGAAACAACTAGAATTCACAAAACCCCAAAGCCGGGACTCGAACCTGCGACCTTCAGTTCATGAGGACAAGGTCCTAACCACCAGGCCTCCACTGCCCACGCTTTGAGCTGCATTTTAAATGCACAAAACCCCAAAACTGCTGCAGAGAAATGCAGTTTATTCCAATGGAGGACACATAAGTGAAAGCGACTATT
The DNA here is from genome assembly GCA_037974385.1 of Arnoldichthys spilopterus. Lineage (NCBI taxonomy): Eukaryota > Metazoa > Chordata > Actinopteri > Characiformes > Lepidarchidae > Arnoldichthys > Arnoldichthys spilopterus. The sequence goes on from JBBPDA010084933.1 coordinate 4,292, forward strand.
TGTCATTGTGAACACACTCGAGCACCACAAAGAAATGTGACCTCTGCCTTTAACCCATCACACGTGCACACGTACAGCAGCGGGCAGCTATCAACAGCGCCCGGGGAGCAGTGTAGTGGGACGGTACCTTACTCAAAGGTACCTCAGTAGTGCCCGGGCCGGGACTTGAACCTGCGACCTTCAGGTCCCAAAGGCAGTGTCCTAACCACTAGGCCACCACTGCCCACCCAAAGAGACCCCCAGTGCAGCAGGACGGCAGTACCTATATTTTTATTCTGAATCTGACATTACGTTCTAACGCCTTTCATTACACGTGGGAGCTCGTCTCCAGCAGAAACTGGCTCCGGCTTCGTGAGCATTTCGAACAAATGTGTTTGTATAATGTATAAAGACTAATGTGGCCGTTTATCATCAGTTTCTCTTTGCTTTTATGCAAATGATTACAGGCACGTGGTGTTTTCTTAACATAAATTAATAAATAATGAAATAAATGCTTAAATAATAATAAAAAAAAGTGAAAAAACTACAAATGTAGCATTTTATCATGTAAATTCTTTTAGATCGCTTAAATAAATTAATACCATAATAAAAATACATTTCAGATAATTTAAACTGTAATATTTCCACTCTATGTGGGCGAGGAGTAAGATTAGTGGGGGGGCTCCTCGTTGAGAGGGTCTCAGACCCCCGGCTATGCTAATGTTAAATATCATGGAACTGACATTGGAAGTTCACACAGCCCACACCAAACAGCCTGTCAGCCATATACGCCAGAATGAGTCCTGTGGTGAAACAGGCTGTCGCTGTCTACTGTGTGTCTGTAGACTCTGCCTTTGTCTAATGTGCTCGCACATACACACACAGACAGACAGACAGACAGACAGAGACACACACACACACACACACGAGAAAAGACCATGTAAAAGAGCCTGAAAGGAAAGCGGATGGTGTGAAGAAGCACGGCTCCTCATGCACCCACAGTATGATCACGAGAGACTCGATTTCACAGACTCCCCCCATCCCCCACCTGTAAAAGGGTTAACTCGCCCTCCTTCCATCCCTTCATCCTGCTGCTCTCTGGTGGTGTTAAATCCCTCTTTTCCTCCAGTCTAAGCATCTGTCTGCACTGGCTTCTGTGGTGCAGTGTCCAGGCATGGACAGCAACACGCTGAACACTCCTGTTGTGACGGCAGGACGCCGTGACTACTGCTGTAGCGGAAAAGGTAAATCACCTGTTTCTGCGGAATCTGTTCAAGCTACGATGAGGCTCTCGTCTTTCAGGCCGTCCTTCTGCAGTGATGCAGATTCCACAGCGTCTCCTAAACCCACAAGCCTCCGTCCGTCAAAGGAGAAGTGAATAACCTGCATGTACGTCTGCATCTCTCTGTACTCACCTCTTCCCCTCCCGTCTCCAGATCCTCCTCATTCCGCCATCAGCCCGTCTATACAGAGCACACACACACAGACACACACACACAGCCCCAACGCCGTGTCGCAATGCCACCAGCTGCCCCCACTTCTTCCCCTACTCGCTCACACACACACACACTGTGCGCCCTCTCTCCCTGTCACACACGCGCACACACATCCATTTGGACGTAAAGGCTCTGCTCTCGCTCGCTGTTCCTTAGTAACAGTAGAATAAGAGCCGGAGTCACAGCGCCCCCCCCTCATCCGTTCCCCCACATATCCTCTCCCTCTCTCCCTCTCTCTCTCTCTCTCTCTCTCTCCCTCCCTCTCTCCCTCCTTTTTCTTTTTGTTCCTTCACTTTCCCACAGCTACACAAATAAATATTTAATCCACAGATGAAACGTTGGTGCCCTTCTCTCCTCCTACAGAGCCATGACTCCGAGCGCGTGTGCGCGTCACGTGGTATGCGAGTGCTCTCCTCCCCCTGCGTGAAATATTAAAGCGTAACATTACACGTATGAACGCGTGTGCACACGTACGGCCGCCGTGAGCCTGTGAATGAAAGGATGTGGAGGTGAGCGGCAATGTCAGAGCGCAGTAAAGGCTCCCAGTGTTGGGCTAACGCACCATGTTCACTCATCCCGAGCTTTCAGCCGTGTAGGGCTGGACAGGGCCGCTATGTTGGGTTTGAAGCTTTCACAGTAGTGAAAGTGACCATTTGTCAGTGTGAACACACGCAAGCACCAAGGCGAAATGTGACCTCTGCGTTTAACCCATCACACGTGCACACGTGGGCAGCTACCAACAGCGCCCGGGGAGCAGTGTAGTGGGACGATACCGTGCTCGAGGGAACCTCAGTGGTGGCCTTTCTATCAGTCAGCATCACTTTCTACACCACAGTAGCTCCTCTGTGGGATCCGAACACATGCATCAGTGAGCCTTGGGTGCCCAGGACTGTCACTGGTTCACCAGTTGTTCTTCCTTGGATCACTTGTGGTAGGTACTAACTACTGCACATCTGGAACACTCCACAAGACCTGCGGTTCTGGAGATGCTCTGTCTCAGTCGTCTAGAACGTCACAATAAGATCGTTGCCATAGTGACTCAGATCCTTACACTTGCTCATTTTTCTCGAATCCAGCACATCAACTTCAAGAACTGGCTGTTCACTTGCTGCCTAATATTTCCATAGGCGCCACTGTAATGAAATAACTAGAGAGTGAATGTTCACTTCACCGGTCAGCGGTGTTAATGTTATGGCTGATCTGTGTATTTAATCTGGGGAAAGTTCCAGGCGTTTCTTTTCCTCTTTTAAAACAACACTGTGGCCTTTTACGAAGGAAAACTAGTTACACTTCACACAAATCACGTTTACACAGACTCTAAGCAGAACAAACCTCTCGCTCACTGCAGGTCAAGACAGGACAGACCAAATGAACTGTAGCTGACCAACAAAAACACAAAAATCAGTGTAGTTTAACTGTAATTAGTTATTAAATATGATAATTTGTGCCAAAATATTCACACAGGTGCAAAAATGCACAGAAAGCTCCAACCAACCTGGTGGAGCAGAACGTCTCACTCGTTCGGGCTGTTTGTGCCTCTGTTCTGTATTCATTCGAGACCTGATACAGTTCTTCTCTAGAGAGTCTCTCTCTCTCTGCCCCTCTCTCTCTCTCCCCCTCTCTCTCTCTCTCCCCCCCTCTCTCTCTCCCCCTCCCTTCTCCTGAGTAACTGGGTTACAAACACAAGCGACATCAAAGAGAAAGCAGAGCTCACACGAGGAGACACTGCTTGTAAACAAGAGTAGCATTAACGCCCGCGAGGACAAAAATCAGAGAACTACAGCAACCTGTCCCGTTTAAACTGGGTCAAAGTCGTCTTCACGTCTTCACGTCTCCACGATCGTATTGTTGAATGAAGAGTTAGATGATGGAACACAGTCGAAATCAAAAACCACAGGAAAAACCTGCGTTAAACACATTGATCACCTTATAGTTTAGTAACAGTGGAGGCCTAGTGGTGAGGACGCTGCCTTTAGGACCTGAAGGTCGCAGGTTCGAGTCCCGGCCCGGGCACTACTGAGGTTCCCTTGAGTAAAGTACCGTCCCGCTACACTGCTCCCCGGGCGCTGTTGGTAGCTGCACGCTGCTCCATGTGTGATGGGTTAAATGCAGAGGTCACGTTTCGTTGTGCTGCTTGAGTGTGTTCACAATGACAAAGAGTCACTTCACTAACTGTAGAGATCGAGCCAATGACCTTCTCCCTGTGATGTGACCACTAGCAACTGTGCCATCACGCCACCCAAGGATGTGTTCAAAAAATGTCATTAAAATGAGTACATCACCACAATGGGGAGGAAAAGACCACACTCAAACTGGACAGAAGGGGTGAATGTAAAGCAGTAAAAGTTTTGGCACCTCTAGGCCCTCTCTCTACATGAACGTTTAGAGTCGTTTATTTTCTATGCTTCAGCAAAGCTGCAGGTGAATCAGGTCCTTCATTCCTGAACAAAGGCCGTTTTCCATTGAATGTAAAAGATTTTTTTGTTTTTTTGTGACCTACTTTTTCTATTTTTACCTTGGGCAGTTTCCCATTTAAGGTTCTTCACTAATCAAAGTGCTTAAATTACCAGAAAAAACTGGACAAACTGGATGCTGTAAAACTTTTGACCATCAGTGTAAAAGGAGGGCAACTGATCTGATGCAAGTGAATTCCCAGAGAGGATGTGGACTAACAGGTAGGTGTGTGTGTGTGTGTGTGTGTGTGTGTGTGTGTGTGTGTGTGTGTGTGTGTGTGTGTGTCTTACACATTGGGTTAGCCGCCAAAGAGAGGGTCTGAATTAAAGTGGGATTAGAATGAAGCGGGCAGAGCGCACGGACTGTAGTGTTCAGATAAACTAGCGCTTATGTAACTGCTGATCCACTCGTTTAGCACTAAAACACCGCTCTCCTGCTGTTGCTCACACACACACCAAGTCTATTTACCAGGAATCTTATGTATTTGAGAGAGAGAGAGAGAGAGAGAGAGAGAGAGAGAGAGAGAGAAAGAGAGAAAGAGAAAAAAGAGAAAAAGAAAGAGAAAGAAAAGAGAAAGAAAGAGAAAAAAGAGAAAAAGAAAAAGAGAAAAAAGAGAAAAAGAAAAAGAGAGAAAAAAAGAAAGAAAGAAAGAGAGAAAGAACAAGAGAGAAAAAAAGAAAGAGAAAGAAAGAGAAAGAAAAAATACAGAAAGAAAGAGAAAAAAGAGAGAAAGAAAGAGAAAAAAAGAGAAAAAGAAAGAAAGAGAAAGAGAGAGAGAGAGAAAGAGAGAAAAAAGAGAAAAAGAAAAAGAGAGAAAAAAGAGAAAAAGAAAAAGAGAGAAAGAACAAGAGAGAAAAAAAGAGAGAGAAAGAAAGAAAAAGAAAGAGCGAGAGAGAAAGAGAGAGAGAGAGAGAGAGAGAAAGAAAGAAAGAGAGAAAGAGAAAAAAGAGAAAAAGAGAAAGAACAGAGAGAGAAAGAGAGAAAAAAGAGAAAAAGAAAGAGAGAAAAAAGAAAGAAAGAGAGAAAAAAGAGAAAAAGAAAGAGAAAGAAAAAGAGAGAGAAAGAGAGAAAAAAGAGAAAAAGAGAGAAAGAAAAAGAGAGAGAAAGAGAGAAAAAAGAGAAAAAGAAAGAGAGAAAAAAGAAAGAGAAAAAAGAGAAAAAGAAAGAGAAAGAAAAAGAGAGAAAGAACAAGAGAGAAAAAAGAGAGAGAAAGAAAGAGAAAGAAAAAATACAGAAAGAAAGGGAGAGAAAAAAAAGAAAGAAAGAAAGAAAGAGCGAGAGAGAAAGAGAGAGAGAGAGAGAGAGAGAGAAAGAAAGAAAGAAAAAGAGACAGAAAGAAAGAAAGAAAAAGAGACAGAAAGAGAGAAAGAACAAGAGAGAAAAAAGAGAGAGAAAGAAAAAGAGAGAAAAAAGAGAGAGAAAGAAAAAGAGAGAAAAAAGAGAGAGAAAGAAAAAGAGAGAAAAAAGAGAGAGAAAGAAAGAGAAAGAAAAGAGAAAGAAAAGAGAGAGAGTGTGAGAGAGAGAGAAGGAAAAAGAAAGAATAGTATAAAGACGATGTGATAATATCCATTAACACGAGCACCCACCCATCACACAGACTGAGCTGATATGACTCACTGAGATTTTCCACTTCAGCAGTTAAAGTTCCTCAGTAGCTGATTACTGCAAAGCTGCTGACACGCAAACCACCCTTCACTGCCCTATGAAGGACCACTCAATGCTCTGGGCTGAGCCTTGAATAAGAACAGCGTCCACAGATGTCCAGTGTAATCAATAATTCAGTGGTTCTACTATGTGAAAGTCCATAAATAAAACATTTCCACAATAGCGGCGTTAACAGCACGTTTGGAAATTTTTACAGACAGGTCCATGAAAATAGCAAATATTTTATCTAGTAAGAAGGAAAAGTTACCATTCGTCAGGACGGCGCTATAAGAACATTTTAAAACCCAGGAGCTTGATCAAACTGCATTTACCGGCATAGAACATTTGTTTGTGCCTCTAAATATTAATTACCATCATTTATTATATAGTTTTAAGCAATTGTTACTGCAGTTCAAAATCTGTCCAGTAGGTGGCCTCAATGTTTTAACAGACAGATGCTATTTTTCCTTTGCTGTAGAAGCCACAACCATAGCATCTTGGCTTTGGTATTTGGACCACAGATTAGAGTTAGAGTTGCCATTTATGACTAGACTTTTAGATTTAGTAGCTTTTCAATCATTTATTCAACAAAAATTAATCTGTGGAGAAAGTAAGTACACCCTTGGCCTCAAAAGCTAGTATTGCCCTCTTTGGTCGAGTTGAAGATGTTTGAGGGTTTTCTTGCATGTACTACCCTTTTCAAATCCAGAAACATTTTAATGGGGTTAAGATAACCCTGCTTTCTTTATGTGCCATTCATTGGTGGATTTGCTACTGTGCTTAGGATCATTATGCAAAGGTCAGACTTCCGTTCAACTTGAACTTTTGGACAGCTGGCCTCACATTATGATCAACCACTCTTTGAAATGATGCAAAATTCAGGGAGCAAAGTAACCCGAGAATATAGTATTTCCACCATCATGCTTCACATTTGGTATGGGTTTCGTCTCCTGAAAAGCTGGCTTTGGTCTACGCCAGACGTGTACTGTTACTATAGTCATATGTCTCGTTCTACATTATCCCCAAAGGCCTGGTCTTGGCTTACATGCTCTTTTGCAAATGGTAGTGTTGCTCTAATATTTGTTTTGGAGAGCAAAGTCTGGGTTCATGAACATGAAGGGGTGATATACAGACCGGTGTACATACTTTTCCACGTGACTGATTTGTTTTTTTAAATAATTTATGAAAACGAGTATGAAATGTCAGTTTTATGTGTCATTAGTTGGAGTATTATCACCTTTAGCACATTTGGACAAGCAAACATTTCACCCTCTTCGATACAGTGCCTACAAATAAACATTTTTAAAAACTTCCCTGGGTTGTACTTTTTTCACATTACTGTACATCCATATTTCCAGCCTACAGAAATTTAGCTACCCATTCCTGATTGTTTTGGGTGAATAAAAACAATGTCAAACAGGAACAAACACAAAAAAAACAAACAAAAACAAATAAATTAATTAATCTTAAGCTTCTCCAACCTGGCAACAGCAGCAGAGATATGACACTATAGCAACGACCAAATAACACTACATTACACTGTTTTTGTTCCTGGCTAAGTGTTACATTTCAATTGCTTATGTCTGAAGTCTATGTAAAAAATGACTATATTCATCACAAACTTTGATTTTATAACCACAGCCCACAAAAGTTTACTATTTATAGTGGCAAAACAGGTGAATTTGCATCTTTTCTGGACAATCCCAGAAAGTTCGAAAAGATTCCAGAAAGTTCTAGAAAAATCTGGACAATTCTAGAAACTTTTGGACAGTTCCAAAATACTTTGGAAGTTTACTCAACATTTAAAGTGAATGGAGAATGTTCTTGAAAACATATACATTTCAAAATGCCATTGTCCTGAGCACAGAAGCATCTATTGATTTTAGGCAGAAGGGAAAATACACTTTGTATCCAGGAACAAAGGTAAGACGTAGCACTCGGTTACCTAGTGTAGTTTGACCTTTAGACAAGGTCACTGGTATCGTTAGTGGTTTCAAACCTGCACAGTATTCTGATCAGGCTAAACATCTCCACCATTAGACTCATTCCTACCGGTTCATCCTTCACTCGTCACTTTTTCACTTCTGCACATCGCACTTTACACAATGTGCCCTTCACACAGTTCCTTTACATATTTGTAAATATTCTTCTTATGTGTGTATATATATATATATATATATATATATATATATATTTACTATTATTTTATATTCT
>JBBPDA010084954.1:0-12078 GCA_037974385.1 Arnoldichthys spilopterus
TACAATAAAAACTGAAAACTATTTCCTGGATGACGTCTGGTTGGTTATCTGGGAGCAGTAGTTCGTGTGTGACCGCTAGGTTTATGGTACATTAAAAACAAACAGAAATACACACAATATTTTACAATAGTCTTTCTGTTTCACCACTATTAAATATCCTCCACTCATTTCCCTACCTGAAACAAATAACCAGTATTCCAACCTCTTCTCTACTTTCCCATTCCATCTTGCCTGAATACCTCCCCATATTTTTCTTTCCCTTTATCCTTACTTTTTTTCCTCTTACGTGCATTTTCTGCTGTACCCCACACCTTCACAAGAAATACTTGAAAAACATCTTGTCCCATATTCTTCTTTATTATACAATCTATTAAATTATTTCTTTACTTCATTTTTGTTAAATATTTTACCCATTCCATCTTTTGGTTAGGTTTACTAAAAATTCTAAAACACTTTCATACTAAAATGCTTGCAAGGTTTCATGGCAAACCTAATACACAAACAGAATAATAATATTAAACTATGTTTTTTCAGGAACAAATTAAAGGTAAAAACTATTCACACTGAGCATGATTTATTTGAACATTAGGGAGTTACTTCTTACAAGTGTATAAATGATCTTGCGACCTAAATGTGCCTATTATACTTAAAAACTGTGGCAGAAAACTATTCAAACTTTAGCAGTCGATATTATTTCTCTCAACCAGTCATGGTTTTCTTTGCAATACTTGACTTGAACATGATTGAACAGCCGTGACTCAGCAATTGGAATTTTTGGAAACATATGTGCTAGGATTTATAAAAGCTGGAGTTATGTTCACCTTGTAGCCTCTCCAGAAGGTCTGGATGAGAAGTGCAGCCTTCTCTTCTGTCAGTATATGAGACAGAGGGATGGTTGGCCTTGGACTGAAGACAGAAAAATATATATTACTTTGTCTAAAAAAAAAAAAAAAACAAACGTTAGCTAACATTGAACTGCAACATTAAAGTTAGTTCAGTCAAGACATACACAATTAAAGAGATTAAATCAATTTAATACATCTTGTGAATTAAATTAAACATGATTATAAATTGATTGATTAAAATGCATTGCTGAGCTGGCTCTTCCACTCACTGTGTACTAAGCCAGTCTTGGACAAAGGGAATCTTGTGGAAATCCACAGGAGTTTGACCAGTCCTCCTCTTATTTTTGCTGACAAGGTAAAAGAACAGTGAATTTAAAAAATCCGTGTCAGAAAAACAATTTAATCAAATATAAGTGGAAATATGAAAAATACACTTACTTGTACAGCCATTCAGCCAGAAAGTCACAGCCATTAAACGTTTTTTTCTTCTATATGAATCACAGAAGGAGATTTGAAAATTACAGCTTTATGTAATTATAAGTTATAATTACAATAACTTAATGTACTGTGCTTCTCAACCTTTATACAATGGTGTTGCAGCGTCTCTCTCAACAAGACTTCTAACCCAGGCAACAGCACAGGAAACACACTTCTTTCCAGATATTGAGAACTGGGACCTGTTGACCAATGACATGCTTAATTAACTTTAACAGTTCCAAATAAGAATGACATAATAATGCCATAAATACACCATGGTTGAACTCATGTGCCGTCATGGGTTTTATATACACATGTATGCAAAAATGTGGATGTCCTTTCCCTTGTTTTTTTTCCATTCTATAAATATCCGCAAGTGCAATGTTAAAATGTGTCCTATGTAAAAGCTATGGCATATTTAATATAATTTTCAATATATTACACTCAATTAAAAAGAACTGTGCAATAAACATTCCATAAAATGTCAAATTAATGTTTGTTCTCTGTAGAAGATTTTCACTTTGAAAATTAATAACAGCTGCCAGGTATATAACCGTATATTTTTTTTGGTTAGCCTGTATAGAGCATATTGTTCAGAAAATGTTGATTATTTTTGTAACAGTCATATTTTTCTTTAGCACTCTGCATAATAGTTAATTGTATTTTTTAGTAGCTTGCATTTTGCTTAAGGAATTAATATAATCATACAGTAACAAAGTCTGTACCGTTGATTGAAGCAAATTTAATCTGAGAAAGTCCTTATCAAACAAACCAACAATTAAATGTGTTATAATAATTGGTTACCTCAACATTATGAATGAACAACATGTAATCAATGCATTTTAATTTTATTTTTATACATTATTAATTTAAGTGTACATGGTCACTGGTGTATTAATATGAGGTGACAGAGACAAAATCCATTTGCTCATTCATTAACATGTGGAATATTAGACAATAGATAAAAGAAATGAGACAAAAGTACAGTTAAAACTTGAAAAATTAGAATATCTTATAATTATGAAAACTATCAGGGGATCATAAGGCAGGCGATAAAACACAGAGAGATAGAGTCTGTGAAGTTTAATGAATTACACTTTACTGAGCCTTGCATTGTTTTTGTCTTAGTCTATGGTTTTTGGATATTGTTTGTTGTTGGAATTCTTGCCCCTCACCTATTTACTATTCTTGTCTGCTGGTTACTAATCTTGAACTTGATTTGCTTGCCCCTGATCACCTGGTTCTCTGGTTCCCTGGTAACTCTGTTTTGGCCTAGTCTTCATTTAATAATTCAACTTGCATTCATCAAAGCATAAAAGCTGCTAGACTTCATGCTGGAACCATGTATGGTTTAAAGGGTCAGCCTGGAAAATGTATTAAATGCCATTTAAAAATTTGTGGCATTATCAAGTTATCACATTATCTTTGAAATACATAAGGTACAGCTTAATAGATAACGTGGCATATTTAAATACATAACTGACAAAGTATAAGTTACTCATTTTTCAGAAAATGTATTTTGCCAAAAGTATTTCATGCTTTGGACAAGAGAAACAAAACTGCAAAAGGATCTTTTTCTTGACCTTCTGTCAGAAAAAAACTTCAAAGCATTTTTTTATAATTGATACTGTCACAAAGCAGCTTTATGGGGATATATTAGGCAGCAGGTGAACAGTCAGTTCTTGTAGTTGTTTTCAGGAATGAATTACAGGCAAGATCCAAATAAATCTGGAATTATACTGAGCCACTGAATACAGATTTTTAAACTTAATTATGACAATGCAAATGCCAAAATTGAGGCTTTGGACAAATGTGTGTTAGCCCTTCAATCCCTCTAAATCACTGTGGCCTTAAGGTGGTTCTGGGCTTATGTGGGCTTGCAAATAAGATTTAGATGCACAGTCACACTGTTGCAGCCTACACATCACCGGCATAAAAGAAAGGTGAGAAGCCTATTACTACCATCTGGGGCATCTGTGACTAAATTGTTGGAGACAAAAGCTTGTGACTGAAAGGTCGCCGGATAATGCCCAGGACTGGCAAGGCAAATCTGGGAGAGGGGAGTGAGGGTAGGAAATTTATTATTAGCTCAAATTATTGATTCTCCACCAGAATATATAGGAGTCAGCTGAGGGCGCTATTACTGTATATTCAACCAAATATATAAGATTTGGTTTAGTTGATTTATCCTCCACCAGAATATAGATGGGAGTCAGTTTATACTGATTTACCACTATATTCATTAATTGATTAATTAATAATCAATTATTAAATGATTAATTGTGTATTAATTCAGGGTTTTCTATCAAGCAGGGTTTATAAGGTATCAGCATGAACTGTTGTCCAGCAACTAGTTCAGGCAGGATGCAACAATTAACCCTTAAAAGCTCTTCCTAATTGCGCTGTTAAGAAGAGTTTTTCTTGAAATAGGGGAATTAGGTAATTATCATTATTTTTATTCATATAAGGTTATTGCAGCGGAGAAGTGACTTGCTGAAACTGAATCACTGGTCACGATAAGACAACATTTATTAGCTAGACGAGACAAACATAAAACACATTAAACACAAACTAAAATAAATGTGAAAGATTATGAGGTAATGGAATTGATAAGTTTGCTAAAAGTTACTGAAAGTTCCTGAACAGCGAGCCTTAATGAAACAACACAACTTCAATAATTAATACAGGTTAGCTTGCATGTAGACAACCTTTGCACCAATATTATCAAACTGGAAGAATACTCATTCAAAGAGAGAATTGGAGTGAATTTGGCCTTGGAGATCAGCAGGATGGGATGAAGGTTGGAGCTTCTTGAAGTTTCAGTGCGTGTTCAGAGTTCTTGCAAGATAGGATGAAGGTTGGAGCGTCTTGAAGTGAAGCAGTGTGGCAGTTGGAGCTTCTTGAAGTCGAGCGGTGAGGAAGTTGGAGAGAGAGACCTTTTATGACTTCCCTATCTTGTGGTCTCTGATACACGGTTCATAGAATAAAGTTTAATAACTTTTACATCTTCCATAACCGGGAATTTAAACTTGCGTTGTCAGATTGGTGGCGATCACAGGATTACAAGGAGTCCAGACATGCCATAATTCACACCAAAATTTCACAGCATATGACTTAAATTACTTAAATTATCTGTATTCTAATTTACCCATAAACACTCAATAAGACAAACTTTAAAATTACTGCATATCATATTGTCACCATCTTCACCAATTCTTATTTCTAAGCACATGGAAAGCTACATTCTGTTACAAATTAATGAAAGAACCAACATGTGTCTTTGTCTCTCTCTGGTCTGAGCACATGGCTGTCAGTCAGGGTTGCATCATGACTTTCTTAAAGTTCTCATTTACACATATGTATTGGTAAGTGTGTGTTTCTAAGTGAAATAAATATTTAAAACATGAGAATTAGACTTCCCTGATTATTTTAAGACCAAACATGGTTAGTTTATCATAAAGAAAAGGGAAAACTGGAAAAAGAGCTATGATTTTCCTATCTGGTCAGCATCGATAATCTGGTTGATACCAAGGTTATTTGCTGATTAAATGGATAGCCTTAGCACACTTATAAAACAGAAAGTTTACAGAAAAAGCACTTTTTAAATAGGATTGCAGATGTGCAGCATGTGGATGTGTGTGTGGATATGTGTGTGTATGTGTGTGTGTTGCCGGGAAGGTCAGAGAAAGGGGAAGAGACCAAAGGGGATGTGTGACCTGTGTTCTGACCACACGCTGGTTCAAATCTAGACCAGGGGTGAGTTTCGGTGCCATCTTGATAAGGTGTTCCTATCTCAACAGTTCTTTCCAAGGTGTCGCAAAAAGGGGGAGCGAGATAGAGGGGGCATGACCATGGGCCCTGACCCCATGCTGGTTATAATCTGGACACAAAGGTTTAGCCATATGTTCATCTTGATAACGCACTTCTTTCTTAGCATCTTATTTGCGGAAGGGCCCTAAAGTGGCCCCCACAGGCCTTTCCGGTGCAGGCATCCCGTTGCAACGGCTGACGTAAATTTCCAGGGGTCACGAGTTCTGATCACTCAATCATTGATGGGTTTTATGATCCTACATGAGTACAGTGCTTTCCCCCTCCCGAATACATGGCTAAAGCATCTTTGGGCAAGGCACCTAACCTACTAGCTGCCACCGAGCACGGGTATGCAGCCCATTGCTCCTGGTGTATGTTCATGGATGTCACAGATGAGTCAAATGCAGAGGACAAATTTACCACAAAAAGAGTGCCACATAATATGACTTTCACTTTCCCTTCACATCAGATGCCTCACTAGAAAACGGCAGTTCCAGCCAACACATTAGAGAGGTTAGTTTGATATGTGTTCAGTAATATGGCCCTCGAAGAATGTTGATAGGAATAATGTCCCATTGATTATTTGTAAGTGCTATTCATTTGTTGTATCAAAAATATATTTAAAATATTTTTTAAAAAGTACAGAATATCTGAAGTTAAAACAGCATCTTCTTTTGAAATTAATGGCATAATGTGGACTTCTTAGGGGGATGCATTTCACACAGCACAAGAATTTCCTGTTGAAACCTCTTGAGAACAAGGCAGTGCTCTAACAATACACTGTAAGAAAAAAGGTGATCATACTTACAATGTTGAATCTCCAGAGCAGGGGTATGATTAGTAGGAGTGAAATGTTGCTCCTTAGAAAGTGAATATTTTTCTGAAGTATGATACTCAGCTACACCAGGAGGGGAGTGGAGAGAATATACACCTACAAACAGATCTGCATCCATTGCATCCTAATGAAAAAGAAAAGAATACTTGAAGTATCACATAAGCAAAAGCTGAAATAACTATCCTTTTTTAGTGAAAGTGAGTGAAAGTGACTCTTTGTCATTGTAAACACACACAAGCACCACAACGAAATGTGACCTCTGCATTTAACCCATCACACGTGCACACATGGAGCAGCGAGCAGCTACCAACAGAGCCTGGAGAGCAGTGTAGTGGGACAGTACTTTGCTCAAGGGTATCTCAATAGTGCCCGGGCTGGGACTCGAACCTGGGACCTTCAGGTGCTAAAGGCAGAATCCTAACCACTAGGCCACCACTTTTTTTAGGTCATTTTGCTCCCACATTCACAATCTTTAATCCAAAAAGAGGGCACGTTTTTCCCTTTTGCATTTTAGTCTTTGCTTAAAACGTTTAAAAATTTGCAAAAAGTTACACACACCACTTTTTATGGTATTTTAGTGCACCGTACATCATATAATAATATAACAATGATAAAACAGCATTTTAATAGAAACATCTTCCATGTTCACAATCTTTAATCCAAAAAGAGGGCACGTTTTCCCCTTTTGCATTTTAGTCTTCGCTTAAAACGTTTAAAAATTTGCAAAAAGTTACACACACCACTTTTTATTGTATTTTAGTGTACCTTACATCATATAATAATATAATAATGATGAAATAGCATTTTAATAGAAACATCTTCCATGTTAAGTTACACACTGATCAAAATGTAGACTTGCAATACTACACTGGACAAATCAGACACACAACTTTTTACTGTGTTTCAGTTTACCTTATTTTTTATACTAAAATTATATCCATAAAACAGCATTCTGATTTTTGTTCAATAGCTCACATGTTAAGTTTTGTGGCCTACTGGTTAAGACCTTGCCTTTGTGAACTAAAGATTGATAGCTGCCTGCTGCTCCACATGTGCAATGTAGACTTGTAATACTACACTCGACAAATCAGGCACCTTATATTTTAATAATAATAATAATATATAATATTCACTGTAGTAATTCTTCAATGATTTTGAGTCAGTGCATCACCTAAAACGGGAGTTATTGAACAAAAATGGTATGATGCTCATTCAGACAGTAATATGTATACAGTCCCTAAGTGAATCCATCGTGAATGTCTGTCGAATAACTAACGTAAAACTAACTTTACCGCGGTTAAACAGTAGCCACGGAAATTTAGCACGAGCAACAGAATGAGCAAGAGAGGACAAACAATTCAAAACATTTTCCTATGCTTTTGGGTAGCTTACACCCTAATTCTTAATGACGCACCTGCAAAAGCTTGCGGATTACACAGTAAATCATTTCTAGGGACAGACAAGTCATCTCAAATCATCGCATAATTAAGATGTTTAATCATTCAAACGGTAAAACGATTTATGCTAGCCGTCTAGTTAAAACCTTATACGGAATAAGAAAAACACAACGCGCACAAAAAAAGTTTGAAAAAAGGCTACCCATGCTTGTAATAATGCTCCTTACCATTTGAATGTTGGTGACTACTCGGTGGTAACATCAGTTTACTAGCGGTAACTAAGGAAGCTAAATCCGAGTGTTTCCGCAAATCCTTTCAAGCTCAGTCTCAAGTGAATCCTTATTTTCATTTACATTATGTAAATTATGACAGTTCGACTGCATTCAAAATACTACGTACTAACTGTCCAGTAAGGAATCGCGCACACAAAGCAGGATCCTAAAGGGATCTTTGTTAGACAAATTAGACGCATAACATTTTCTAATTTTAAGATCTACGTAATGCACTACAGCAGTAGTATGGAAGCACCTAAAATTTAACCACAATCAGGCGTAGACGCGTCACCGGAAGTAAGTCGCAAAGAAACATGTACATTATGACGCACAAACGGGGCCAAAACATATAGTGCGCATTCGGGGTCAAAACATCTCACGATTATACGCCCTTTGGCGTAAAAATATTACGTGTCCACACGTAAAAATAATACGTGTACAGACGTAAAAAAGAACGTCTTTATACGTTTTGTCATCTCAAACCCAATCAGTAAACTTAGTTGTGAATATATTTAAATTTTAATAAGGGGCATGACAACACTTGACCAGATGCAGTGTATTCTTGTTTAATATTCATGGAGGGCTTAGGTGTGCTATCACGTTTGTGACAGTAACATACCCACCTACATAGTGATACATCATCTGCAGAAGAGCTTTCCTAACAGAAATGTTATAATTATGTGACCATGATGTTTGGCCTGTGGCCAGTGTGTTGGTGGTCTGCAAGCTGCAGGATATCATGGCTGCCAAATTTCCAATTGACTTGAGTTGAGTTGAATTGAGTTTTGCAGACTGGATGAGGCTGCCAATGATGTCCAATCAAGCAGATGGAACAGTCATAATAATGAAGGTTTAATATCAATTTAATATATACAGTACTTTAGATTTGATAGGGTTGTCCATGCTCTAAATTGAACATTTTACTTCCTAGACAACAGAAATAAGACTAAAATAAATAATAGTATAAAAATGTAGTTGATTGTGATGGTGAATGAACTAGACTTGAGTTGTGTGCAGGCGCGAGCCGTGCAGCACGTGTGTTACAGAGCAGGGGTGGTGGGCTTGCTGTCTTTATGAACGGGCACTGGTGTCACCCTGGGCACATTGTGGTTAAAGAAGGAGTTTGTAGCCCCAACAATGAACTGTTAACAGTTGGGCTAAGGCAGTACTTCATGCCCAGGGAATTTTCACATGCTATCGCCATTGCTGTGTATGTTCCCCATCAGCCAGTGCAAAGAAGGAATGTGAAGTTATCCACGCGGAAACTTTGAGACTACAAACAAAGTACCTGAACGCTTTCTGCCTCATATCTGGTGACTTCAATCATGCCTCCTTTAACAGAAAACTAACAACCTTTAATCAATTTGTAAACTGCACAACAAGGGACAATAAAACACTGGACCTACTTTATGCAAACGTTAAGGATGCATACAGCTGTACTGTTATCCCACCTCTGGGTAGATCAGATCACAATCGGGTCCACCTCACTCCTCAGTATGTGCCACTGGTAAAGCGGTAGCCAGCCAGAGTCAGAACTGTAAGGTTGTGGTCAAATGAGACCAGTGCGGCTATAAAAGACTCTAAAGGACTCTCATTGTGACCTGCACAGGGAGGACATTGATAGCCTCATGGACTATGTCACAGCTTACATCAATTTCTTTATTGACAACTCTGTACACTTAAATACCATGTGCTGCTTCCCCAACAACAAGCCATGGGTCACCAAAGACATTAAAGCCTATCTAAACAATAAGAAGAGGGCCTTCAGGTCGGGTGACAGTAAGGAGGGTATGGATGCAGTAAGAAGGGTACAGAGGAAACTGGTGGAGAACACAAAGGAGGGGAAAGAGAGCAAACAGGAGAAAACTGGAGCAGAGGCTGCAACAGAATAATTCCAAAGTGTGGAGGAGCATGAAGTCAATCACCAGCTTTAAATCCACCAGTGGAGAGGCTGAGGGTGACAGAGAACACTCCAAATAGTTTAACCTATTTTTAAGTTGTACATTAGATCATGAATTTGACTCAGAAAACACTGAATTGAAAAGTTTTGCAAAAAAGTGTCTTAAGGAGTGCATACAATCATGAAATTGACACAGAAAACACCTTTTTGACATGGTTTAAAGATTAAAAACTTAAAAACATGAACTTTAGTAAATATGGAAAACCACTGCAGAAAACAATGTTTGGGGCTCAGGGACACTGCGAAAGGGCTATTTTAGCTGTCTAATTGGCCAAATTTGAAGTGTTGCAAAACAGTGTCTTAAGGCTTTTATACATCAATTTGTCTCAGAAAACAACTTTCTGACATGGTTTAAGGAGTAAAAAATGTAACATAAGAAATTTTAAAAAATGTGTCAAAACACTGCATGAAACACTGTTTGGGGCTCATGGACACTCTGAAATGGTGGATTTAGCTGCCTAAATGCCCAAAAATAAATTATTGCAAAACATTGTGTTAAGGGTTGTATACTTCAAGTATCATGTTAAGGAGTGCTTTAGATCATGAAATTGAATCTGAAAACACCCTGACATAGTTTAATGAGAAAAAGTTGAAAAAATGAACTTTGTAAAATGTGTTAAAACATTGCAGAAAACACGGTTTGGGGCTGAGGGACACTCTTTCAAGGCTGTTTTAGCTGTCTAATAGGTCACATTTTAAGTTATGCAAAACATTGTCTTAAAGCTTGCATACTTCAAGTCTCATGTTAAGGAAAAAACACCTTTCTGAGATGGTTTTAAGACAATAAAGTTGAAAATATGAACTTTAGAAAATATGTCAAATCATTGCATTAAACACTGTTTGGAGCGCAGGGACTCTCAAAATGCTGTTTTAGCTGTCTAAAAGGCAAAATTTGAAGATTTACAAAACAGTGTCTTAAACCTTAAATACTTCAAGTGTCATGTTAAGGAGTGCATAAGATCATCAAATTTACTCAGACAACACCTTTCTGACATGGTTTGAAGAGATAAAGTTGAAAATATGAACTTTAGAAAATGTGTCAAAACATTGCAGAAACATTGTTTGGGGCTGAGGGACATTCTTCAAAGGCTATTTTAGCTATCTAAATGGCCATATTTGAAGTTTTGCAAAATAGTGTCTTAAAGCTAGCATACTTCAAGTCTCATGTTAAGGAGTGGATTAGAACATCAAACTGACTCCGAAAACACCTTTCTGACATAGTTTGAAAAGAATAAAGTTGAAAATAGGAACTTTGGAAAATTTGTTAAATCATTGCAGAAAACACTTTGGCGCTGAGGGACCCTTATTCAAATCTGTTATAGATGTCTAATTAGCAAAATTTGAAGTTTTGCAAAACATTGTCTTAAAGCTTGCATACCTCAAGATTGATGTTAAGGAGTGCATTAGAACATCAAATTGACTCCGAAAACACCTTTCTGAGATGGTTTGACGATAATAAAGTTTCAAATATGAACTTTGGCAAATATGTCAAATCACTGCAGAAAACACTTTGGCGCTGAGTGACCCTCTTTCAAAGCTGTTTTAGATGTCTAACTGGCCAAATTTGAAGTTTTGCAAAACAGTGTCTTAAAGCTTGCATACCTCAGATCTAATTTTACGGAGCGCACCTTTCTGATATGGATTGAAGAGAATAAAGTTGAAAATATGAACTTTGGAAAATGTGTAAAATCACTGCAGAAAACATTGTTTGGCGCTGAGGGACCCTCTTTCAAAGCTGTTTTAGATGTCTAATTGGCCAAATTTAAAGTTTTGCAAAACAGTGTCTTAAAGCTTGCATACCTCAAGTTTGATGTTAGGGAGTGCATTAGAACATCAAAATGACTACGAATACACCTTTCTGACATTGTTTGAAGAAAATAAAGTTGAAAATATGAACTTTGGAAAATGTGTCAAATCGTTACAGAAAACATTGTTTGGGGCTCAAGGAATTTTTGAAAACACTTTGGCGCTGAGGGACCCTCTTTCACAGTTGTTTTAGATGTCTAACTGGCCAAATTTGAAGTTTTGCAAAACAATATCTTAAAGCTTGCATACCTCAAGTTTGATGTTAAGGAGTGCATTAGAACATCAAATTGACTCCGAAAACACCTTTCTGAGATGGTTTGAAGACAATAAAGTTGAAAATATGAACTTTGGAAAATGTGTCACATAATTGCAGAAAACACTGTTTGGTCCTCAGGAACTTTTTCAAAATGCTGTTCTAGCTAAATAAATGGTAATATTTGATGTTTTGCAAAACACTGTCTTAAAGCTTGCATGCTTCAAGTCTCATGTTAAGGAGTGCATAAGATCATCAAATTGACTCAGACAACCCTGTTCTGACATGGTTTGAAGAGAATAAAGTTGAAAATAGGAACTTTAGAAAATGCGTTAAATCACTGCATAAAACACTGTTTGGGGCTCAGGGACTCTCTTACAAGGCTTTTTTAGCTGTCTAATTGGCCTTATTTGAAGTTTTTCA
>JBBPDA010084984.1:0-12078 GCA_037974385.1 Arnoldichthys spilopterus
CAGAAAGGCCCCCGTGGCCGACCCGGGGATCGAACCCAGGACCTTCTCGCTGTGAGGCGACAGCACTAACCACTGCACCACTGTGCCGCCAAAATTACTAGTAATAGTAGTAAAACTCTGAAAATAACGGAATGAGGTGGTGAAGTAAGATCATATATGGATATGGATAAGACTGCAGTAGGTAAAGTGAAGTAGGGTTGTAGTTCATTGTTTTCCTGCATGTATTGCGTTTATTGATGCTGTAGCTGTAGTAAAGTGCCCCTCAGACAACGCGGAGAAGAGTTACACAGTCTCATGGCCACAGGTAGGAAAGATCTCCTGTAGCGCTCAGTTCTGCACCTCGGAGCAATGAGTCTCTTCCTGTGTGTACTGTGCAGAGCAACATACGTTGAGAGGAGTTTATTGTAAGCCCTTGTGGATCATTTCTGCTGATCCAAAAAATAAAAATTGATTTAAAAGAAAAAAATACAACTACAAGATTTTGATATGACAATAATAATATATTTCTCTTCATCACAACCATAAACATTTCAACCAAATACAATATTCTGAGCTCAAAGTGAGACAAACAAAAAAAACTCGATAATAAGTGTTGCTTTTTACAACAGTTGGGGTATCGTCGCAGGACGTTCATAGCTTATATACAGAAAATACAGATAAGGCACTGGGGTTCAGAAATACCCCTCAGCTGTTCAGAGTGAGAGATTCTAATGGAGGTGTAAGGCAGGTGTTTCTAATAAAGTGGCCATACTGTAGAAGTATAAGGTAGGTGTTTCTAATAAAGAGGCCAGCCAGTGGAGGCCTAAAGTCGGTGTTTCTAATAAAGTGGCCAGCCAGTGGAAGCCTAAGGTAGGTGTTTCTAATAAAGAGACCAGCCAGTGGAGGCCTAAGGAAGGTGTTTCCAATAAAGTGGCCAGCCAGTGAAAGCCTAAGGTAGGTGTTTCTAATAAAGAGACCAGCCAGTGGAGGCCTAAGGAAGGTGTTTCTAATAAAGTGGCCATACTGTAGAAGTATAAGGTAGGTGTTTCTAATAAAGAGGCCAGCCAGTGGAGGCCTAAAGCAGGTGTTTCTAATAAAGTGGCCAGCCAGTGGAAGCCTAAGGTAGGTGTTTCTAATAAAGTGGATATCCAGTGGAGGCCTAAAGCAGGTGTTTCTAATAAAGTGGCCAGCCAGTGGAAGCCTAAGGTAGGTGTTTGTAATAAAGTGGATATCCAGTGGAGGCCTAAACTAGGTGTTTCTAATAAAGTGGCCAGCCAGTGGAAGCCTAAGGTAGGTGTTTCTACTTAAGTGGGGGAGCACATGTAGCAACTTAAGGTAAGTGTTTCTAATAAAGTGGCCAGCCAGCTTACGCCTAAGGTAGGTGTTTCTAATTAAGTGGGCACCCAGTGGAAGGACAGGTTGGGTGTTTCTAATAAAGTGGCCAGCCATTAAACGCCTAAGGTAGGTGTTTCTAATAAAGTGGCAAGGCATTAGAAGTATAAGGTAGTTGTTTCTATTAAAGTGGCCATTGAGTGGAAGTACAATGTGTTTCTAATAAAGTGGCCAGTAAGTCCATGAATTTAAGTTAATAAAACCTGTTTCCAGTCCATGAGTGATTGTTAACCGCTGGCTGTTGTTTGCTGGGACTTTTGTTTGAAGAAAGGCTTCATATGTGACCAGAGCGAGACAGTATCCTACTCTGACTCACAGCTCTGTGTATATGCAAATAAAACCCACACCTCCAAACCAGAGGGGGCGCCACAATACCAGTCAAAATTGTGGTCAGAATTTTTAACAATGTCCAGAATAACCCTGGACTCATTATAACTATTGATAGGCTATTTAGACTCCACCTTTCAACAACACACCTGATTGGCTGGAATGATTGATGAGGTCATACATTCCATTAATTAACTTTTCACAAAGCGAATAAGGTGATATAGAGTTTATATGACGTTTCTGGACATTTTTCAAATGTGATTTTCACTAAAAATATATATTTTGTTCATTTTGTTATTAAAAATATATTTGTATTCAGATTTCGATCAGTTCGACATTTGAATCAAAATGACGAAAACCTCATCACACATCATATTCCAAATGCTACAAAGTGGCCCCAAACTTTTGACTGGTGGTCTATATCACCTCTCATTCTTTTGTCGTTTCCCCCTCTCACCACAGCGCCAGGTCTTTATGTCTCCTGGGAACAACCTCTTCCCTCTCCATCCTGTCCATCTTCCGCCATCGGCGTATGAACACCACGGCTATAAGGATGATGATCACCACCAGGATGGCGCCCCCAATGGCAACAGCCAGAATTACAATCTCAGAGAAAGAGGCTGGAAAGAGAAGCAGAGATATGAAAGAACATATAAGAAAATACAACTTCATCACATACAGGAACTACGTCCTGCTTCCACTCACAGGCCACTTTATCAGAAACACCCACCTTGTGTTTCCACTCGGTGGCCACTTTATCAGAAACACCCACCTTGTGCTTCCACTCGCTGACCACTTTATCAGAAACACCCACCTTATGCTTCCACTCGCTGGCCACTTTATTAGAAACACCCACCCTGTGTTTCCACTCTGTGGCCACTTTATTAGAAACACTCACCCTGTGTTTCCACTCGCTGACCACTTTATTAGAAACACCCACGCTTTGCGTCCACTTGCTAGCCAGGTGGAGCTAGAAGGGAAGGGGTTTCTGATAAAGTGGCCGGTAGGTGCGTATTCATATTCAGCAGATTTGTATTGCCACTTCAGTAGCACTTGCTAACCCACCTGAGGTGACCACCCGTAGCCGCACCTCTCCCACGTTTCCGTGCACGTCCGGTGGGTTCTTCACCTGGCAGCTGAAGGTTCCGTTATAACTGAACTTGACTTTTTGCACCACGATGGAGGCATCCCGTGACGAAATATCCCCCGCCCACGTAACCTTTTTCAGGAAGCGTCCCTCAGACGGTGGGAAGGGTTTCTCATGGTAGTAGAAGACCTACAGGACAGGAAACAAAGAGCAGTGACTCTGACTGAGCTCCCGCTTTAGGAACAGTGGGCAAAAGGTGGTCAGGTGGTCAAGTCCAAGCCCACACCCATTTGCTAGGACTCTAACAATGTCCTTATCCAGCAGTTAAGGAAACTAATAAGTCATTAGATGCCTAAAACACTATCTATGGGTTCCAAAATGACAAACGTACTCTAAAACTAGAAGAAAACAATGACCCCAATGGGTGGTCTGTGCTTCACCAACCACCAGCCATATCTAAACATGACCATTACACCAAGTGACCCCCCCAAGATGGCACTGATGAAGCAAATGAGGCCTCCGTGTATGTAGATCTATGTATAGATACAGTCAAGCGAGCTATCCCATTGGTCAGCTCATGAAGGCCTTAAATGTCAGATTAACCAACAATCATCATCAGGAAGACGAATCAACCAAGTATTTTGGCCAAGATTTTGAGAAAAACGTCCTGCTGGAAGTTCTAGATATATCACTGACCGTAGAGCCATGGTAGAACCAGGTTTCAAGGAGGAACTCTGAGCAAGCTGAGCATCTTCTTTCCATGATAGGTAGGGGTAGTGGGAAGGGGTAAGTCGTATATTATATATTACATATGTAATTTATTCTATATTATATATAGTATCTATATATAATAATAATGCACTTCATATATATACAGTATATGTGGGGTGTATTATATAAGTATCTAAAAATAAAATGTCCCATATGTCTATGTATATATATATATATAATGTATGTATTTGTATTATCTATATGTAATAACTATGTGTTTTAGAAATACATAACACATGCGTCCCATACAGACATTCTCTACTGTGCAGGGTCACGTACAGTCTCCTCCTGTCCAGGGAGCTGAGGTCTGAAGCTCCAGGAGATGGTGAGGGCGGAGCGTCGGACGGGGGCGGAGCTAGAGAAGGTACACTTCAGCCGAACATCCGTCCCATTCACCGCTTCCACATGACCCGACGTATACACTCGAATAGCACACACAGCCACCCAGCCTGCAGAGAGAAAGAGAGAGGGAGAGAGAGTCAGAGAGAGAGAGACAGAGAGAGAGAGAGAGAAAGAGAGAGAGAGAAAGGGGGAGAGAGAGAGGGAGAGAGAGAAAGAGAGAGAGAGAGAGAGAGAGAGAGAAAGAGAGAGAGAGAGAGAGAGAGAGAGAACGAGAGAGAGAGAGAGAGAGAGAGAGAGAAAAGAGAAGAGAGAGGGAGAAAAGAGAAGAGAGAGGGAGAGAACCTTTGAGTATAAGCAGAGATGTCTTCCAGAGACAGCTGGTGGGGAGAAGCTGGAAACTTTCAAAAGCTGGTTTCTCTGAAATTCTTTTATTTTCCTTCCACCATTGTTTTGGTCCTTCTCTTCAGCTCGCTCCAGACAAAACTACTCACTATGACATTCTAGAGCCACGAAGAATTTGAGGAGGCAAAAACGCGAATGTGAGAATCCTAGAACCGCTGGCGTCTGCAGGCAGCATCGTGACACTCAGAGCGGACACTCCGACTACTCTTTCCAACACCAAAGGGCCTTTGTTGGTCTCTCTGATTAACTCTCGCTCATTATAGACTTTCGTCTTCTTGACAATCTGGCAAATCTTTCTACGTTGGTGCAGTGCGGAAATTAACTGTTGATATGTTCAAGTAAAAAGTCTAAGCGAGCAGAGATGAGGACCTCACCCCAGAGGCTCCTACCCCAAGGTGAGGGGTTTAAGTAAGCAAAGATGGTGACTCACGTTAACCACTAACACCCCCCTTAAATGACCCACAGCTCAACTTGTGGTGCAAAACTACAGACTCTGTAAATTTCATCACAGGCCGAACTTCACAGTGAAATAAACCTTCTGTTTCTGGCCAAACGGGTGTTGTCGACTTTGCAACTGTTCAGTCATTTACTGCACTGCAACTTGCTGCTCCCAGCTTTGTCGGGATTTTTTTTTTAAAAGTGCTTTAATTGTGAAATTTCATTAGTAAGACGTTCGGCCTGGTGAACATAAACAAAGTGATGCCTGCAAACACCAACAAAAGGTCGACTCGACCACACTCTGGATGTGTTAGGCAAGGCAGAGCAAGGTGAGTTTAATTAGCAGATTATTAAACACAGAGGTGATTGAATGAGCTTTACAGAGATAAAAAAAAATCACCATAAAAAGAAAACTAAGCAATGAAATTCAGAATAAAATCAGAATACAGGAAAGAAGAGCGAAAAGTACTAATAATGTTGGATTTCACATAAATTAAGACAATAAAAAAGTGCATGAACAGGTCTGTGAAGCCAGAGCGGCTCATTTTCTTCCCCTTGAGCCTGTTTCCTCAACTGGTCTTTCTTTCTCTCTCTCTCGCTTTCTTTCGTGGGACGTCCCTTTTGCTGTACACCCACTCGTCACCGCCGTGTGCGGGTTATGTTCTCACCTTGACCTCAGCTGAAATGTAGAGACTAGCCTCACCTCTACAGAAGTTCCCCTGTTTGAGCTGCAACTAATGGGCCCCGAACCCAAATCTTAAAACATATTTAACATATACATCCTTGCCTTTAATTCCAACAAGGGAAAAGTAATGTCTGTAATATCTGTAAAAACGCTACTTTTGAACTCGCCATTGCTGTGTCTCTCCTGTGCGTGTGTTTATGTAAACACCCGCCCACCTCTGCCTCTGGTTGGCTTACCATGATATTTTACTCTACCTTAGCCAATCACCATCCCTTATGCGCTTGTCTCACCCCTAAGCAAAGAGAAGAAAGAAGCTTTGCCGCTCCGGTGGCTGAGAGCCTGGTCGGATGAAAGCTTAATTACAGTAACGCGCCACATGTTATTGTCAGTAACGGTAACGGCGTTGTAGCCATGGAAACAGTAATTGGTTAAATTACCAGTTACTGAAAAATGTTACAAAAAAAATACTTTTACGTTATTTTAACGCTGTTATTCCCATCACTGACTATAACAGAGACTGTAAGAACAGCATAGAACAACAAATAAAGGTTAAAGCTCAGTTTTTAAGTTACAATTTAAGACTTAACTTCCTGACAAAACACTTAAAAGAGACTCAAACCTCAGAGACTTGACTCAAACTTGTATAAAGTCACTTTTCTGGAGCAGTTTTTGGTACGTGAGAGGCCATCATGGTTATATACACAGACACACAACAGCACTGATTCATACAGTGTGCACCTAATGTCCCAAATATGACTAAAGGTGAGAGACTGTGGGACAGTGTGATGACTAACAGCTAAAAAACTAGCTAAAAAAGACTGGGCACGAAGTGTGTTTTCCCTTCTACCTAAAATCACTCTGGCTAAAATGGCTAATGTTCCACAAAAACTTTGCTTCTGTGCTCAGGACAATGACATTTTAAACTCTATCTGTTTTCAAAAACACAGTCGATTCGAAGTAGACTTCCAGAATATTCTGGAACACTGAGAACTGTCTAGAAGCTAATAGACTGAATGTTCTAGAACGTTGTGGAATCTTTTAGAACTTTCTGGGTGTGTTAAGAAAAGATAAAAAATCATCGTTTTGTCGTTAAAAAACTGGTTTTTGATTAACCGAGTCATTTTTACATAGACTTTAGACATTTTAGACGTGTTATTAACACTTTTTAGGCACAAATACACACACATGAACTAATAACATGCCCCAGCCCCCGCTGATCTTTTCCCTCCCTTTGTGAGGACATCCCTTGATTAAAACTGGATTTAACTGTAGTATGGATAATCGAAGCGTGTTAGTGGTTAACTTGAGTCACCATCTTTGCTTACTTAAACCCCTCACCTCGGGGAAGGAGTCTCTAATTTCCGCACTGCACCAACGTAGAAAGATATGCCAGATTGTCAAGAAGACGACAGTCTGTAGTGAGCGAGAGTTAATCAGAGAGACCAACAAAGGCCCTTTGGTGTTGGAAAGTGTAGTCGGAGTGTCCGCTCTGAGTGTCACATCAGCTGACCTAGGTACCTCCTTTAAATCTCCCCACAAATTAGTTTTTTTTAATTTACAATTTGCACATTTTATTCATGTGTATTTGAATATTGATTATTATTGTTTTAACTACTAATAATAATGTTTATACTCTTAGTCTAATATCCTATGTGCGTACGCATATGTGTACATGTGTTTGTGTACAGATGCATATATTTGGTGTTCATGTATAACCACTGATTACTGGGAGGTGTATTTGGCATTGCCTGTGTGGGGTGTATATATGTATGTATGTATGTGTGTATGTGTGTGTATATACGCCAATCCGTTAGATATGAGATCATTAATCTGATTCTACACGCCTCCACAGAGAAGATTTGTGAGATTTTGTTGGTGTTTGTTAAAACAATAAAAATAAAAAATAAAAAACCTTTCAAAAATGGATTTAAACCACATCCCATACCGAACTACTCACAGACCAATTTGTTTTTGCTTTTGAGATTTATTTAACGGAGACACTTACAGAGCTTGTGATTTTGAGAATTCCAAATATTTCCAAATAACGGACACACCTGCGAGGGCCGGAGGTGCACCTGTTGCTTGTATGTATGTTTGCATGTTTCTGTGAGCATTATTATTATTTTTCCTTACCCCAGTCTTGTCGCACAGCCGCAGGGTGTTGAAGGAGCCCACGGCGAAGACTTCGCCATCAGGTGCCCAGGCCACAGAGGTGATGGGGTAGTCATTAGAGGAGGAGGAGTAGAGTAACCTGCCATAGCTGTCCCATACCTTAATCAGAGAGATTTCAGCACAACGAAAGGGCAAGGCTGAAGATGCATAGTGATAAGTAAATGTTTACAATTAGAAAAAAGAAAAAAAGACGATTTAACCAAAGTCTGTACATAAAATATAGAGGTTTGCACAAGTCTCTTACCTTGTATTTACAATCTTCACCTCCAGACAAAATCAGATCATTCATGGAGTTCCAGTCTACCTTCAGAATAATGCCATCATGGGCTTTCCACTGCAGGGAGAAAGAGAGAGAGAGAGAGAAAGAGAGAGAGAGACAGAGAGAAAGAGAGAGAGAAAGAGAGAGCGCGAGAGAGAGTGAGATAGATAGAGAGAGAGAGAAAAAGAGAGAGAGAAAGAGAGAGCATGAGAGAGTGAGATAGATAGAGAGAGAGAGTGAGAGAGCGTGAGAGAGGGAGAGAGAGAGAGAGAACGAGAGCAAGAGCAAGAGAGAGAGAGAGAGAGAAAGAGAGACAGCAAGAGAGACAGAGGGAGAGAAAAAGAGAGAGAGAGAAAGAGAGACAGAGAGAGGGAGAGAAAAAGAGAGAGAGAAAGAGAGAGAGAGATAAAAAGAGAGAGAGAAAGAGAGTAAGAGATAGAGGGAGAGAGAGAAAGACAGAAAAAGAGCGAGAAAGAGAAAGAAACAGAGAGAAAGAGAAACAGAGAGACAAAGAGAGAGAAAAGAGTAAAAGAGATGTTCATAGGTGCTTTACTCCACATATTAGCAAATCAACGCAGATCACACTTGTTGATCACACTTCATTAATGACTTGTGTTATCTGTGGTCTCCCCCCAAGGTCGTGGACGTTAGAGCTCTGAGAAACTCTGAGAAAGAGTCCAAACAGACGTGAATATTCTCTCAAACCCATCCAGCTCTTTGTGGGCAGTTGTGACTGTTTAGAACCTTGCTCTTGTGAACAGGGTGTCAAAGTCCTGGCTTATGTACTACAGTACCACCAACATACCGTCCCACTACACTGCTCCCCGGGCACTAGCTGCCCGCCCCTTTAAGTGTGCATGTGTGATGGGTTAAATGCAGATGATCACATTTCCTTGTGGTGCACTTTGTGTGACTGTGTTAACAATGACAAGCCCGTCTTACATTAAGGTGGTGCAGACTTGAGGATGTGGTTTAGGACACAGTGTGGTTTACCCAGCCCTAAGGTTCACTCACTTCACCAACAGTCGTCCCTTTCTACCTGTACACTAGGAACTGCTGCTCCTCTTGTTCCCATGACAAGATCACTCATCTTGGGGGCCTCATCACCTGTCCCAGACCACTTCAACTACTACAGACCATCTCCCTGCACTTCATGCTTCATATGCACCTGTGAGATATGTTACTCTACGCTATAGGCGTTGAGCTGATGCCTCCTCTACAAACTGAGATTCTTTGCTCTTTCTTTCGGTTTATTATTGCTATCTGGTGTCGACCAGAGGAGCCTCGGATCCTCCCAAGGGTTCTTCCTCCAGCTTAGAGAAGTTTTCCTTGCCTCTGTCCTCTTCGGCTTGCTCATTAGGGGCTCGGACCCGGATTCTGTAAAGCTGCTTTTTGGCAATGTCGGCTGTAAAAAGTGCTATGGTAGTAAAATTGACTCGACACATACTGATGGATGTACTTAAGAGAAACTCAAAATGAGCACAGTATCCACAAAATTAGCTGAGTAAGTTGAGAAGCGCAGGCAGAATCCAGCAGAGCCAAGAGTTAAATGAAGCAACAGAGAGACGGGGAAAGTGCAAGCATGAATAAGAATTTTTTTTTTTTTTTTAAAGGGTGGTTGAATGAAAACAAAGCGAGGGACGCCTCGCAAGACATGCGTCGAAACAGCTGACAGATCAGCCGGCCTGTTTTGTGTTTGGGTAATTGTTCCGACTTGTAGTAATTGGAAACAGGGCGATGTGTTCGTTTCGGAGTTGGCTTGGGGGAAGGGGGTCGCTCTCCGCTTTCATGCCTCACGACCCCCCTCTCGCTCATATTAAAGACAGCGCTGCAATAACGCTCTCATTTCATATTAGTGTATGGACTTGGAACATCCACACAATGAATGAACCTTTAAAAACTCAGAGCTCCAACTTTTCTACTCATATATACAGAACAGCCGTAACATTAACACCGCTGACAGGTAAAGTGAATAACGTTGACGATCTAGTTATTACGTTAAAATGACACCTCTCAGGGGGGTGGGATATATTAGGCAGCAAGTGAACAGTCAGTTCTTGAAGCTGATGTGCTAAAACAGGGACTCAGAACACCTCTGAACAGCAGATCTTGTGAAGTGTCCCAGGTATGCAGTAGTTAGTACCTACCAAAAGTAATCAAAGGAATAAAAACTGGTGAAGCGATGACAGGGTCATGGGCACCCAAGGCTTACTGATGCATGTGGCGAGTGAAGGCTTGCCTGTCCCAGTCCCAAAAAGGATCTCCTGTTTGACAAAATGTTACTACTGAATCTGACAGAAAGGGGTCAGAACACACCAGCCAGTATTAGACAGGTGGTGTTAATGTTATGGCTGATCAGTGTAGATTTTAAACTTAACACAATAATCAAAGGAATGGCTCAGTTAATCAAAAATTGTCCAAAAGTGATTTGGGATCCAAAGTTTGCTTCTTGTAGCACTGGCGCTACAAAGCTAGTGTGCCTAGGAAATAAGGGAGCTCTATCACCCCAAATCTGACATGTTTCTATTGCATTGACCTTGTAGCTCCAGTGGATGGGGAACCACTACATATTTTGGGCCGTATGAAAGAAGAAAATATCCTAAATCTTGACTCCAAACTCTTTGTTTTATTTTTCTGCTTAGATATATATATAAAATAAGCAGTGGTGGCCTAGTGGTTAGGACGCTGCCTTGGGGACCTGAAGGTCGCAGGTTCGAATCCCAGACTGGGCGGCACTGAGGTACCCTTGAGCAAGGTTCCGTCCTGCTACGCTGCTCCCCGGGCGCTGTTGATAGCTGCCCGCTTGTGCACGTGTGATGGGTTAAATGCAGAGGTCACATGTGGTGCTTGAGTGTGTTCACATTGACAAATAGTCACTTTCACTTCACTTTTCTCTGGGAAACCGCAGTGTAGCTTTAAAACTCATTAAAAGATACACAAGAGCGACAACATTGTACTTTTAAAGGCAATTGACCCTACCTATAATTTACATAGACAGTTCCCTTTAGTTCGGACAGCACAAAAACGAGGTAAACTTTGGATACTTTTTTTTGGGTCAATCTATTATGTTTGAGGTTAGTAAAAAAACCCTCAATGAATCTCAATAACCAAAAAACATGGCTTTCAGTTTTAGAGAGGGAAAATGCAATTTACACAGATATGATGCATTTATGTGAAAGGTTTGGGTGACTTTTGACTTCTAGTTTGTTTTTTAGCAACACTAGCCTCATTGCTGCAGTTTGTAACTAAAAAGGTCACATTTGAACACTAGATTTGGCCAACCAGTGACATCTGGGGTAAGTAGGTTTTTTTTCACTGAATCAAACATTTAATACATGAAATACAGAGGTTTTTTTAGTGAAAAGCACATAAAGACTGTCATTATTGTTTTTTGGTGCCGGCAGTATACAGTAGCTTTTTCCCGGTCAGGAAAAATTAGCACAATTTTGTCCTGAGAAATCAAACCACACTGATTAAAAATATTAAAAATAAAACCAAAAATATCCCCCGTGCATATCCTGACTTTCCCCAACAACTCTTCCTAAAGCATCTCTCTCAGTTTCTCAGGGTAATGAGTGCATTAGCGTTGATTAGTGTTGGCTGTGACTCCTACCCCCACACGGCTAACCTATCTGAGGCTTTCCACAGGTTGAGGTGAGCCAAGGAGTACTGGGGTCACGGGGGCATGCAGGGGGGCTTCTACACACTGACAGCTGCTACTCATGGAGGGGAGGGCTCGGAGAGTCTTGTCTAAACCCAGCTTGTTTATTCAAGGTCCCTGCTGCAGCTCAGTACCCGGTACAATAAACATACACATGCACACGGACGAGAAAACACTGCAGCATTGAGCTTTCAAACCTGCGACAAGGATTGTACAAATGGACAAAACCCTTTATTGCAATCACGATGCTAAATACAGCTATTGCTTTACTTTGCAGTAAATAAACCTCTTCATGGTTAAAGAATGATGGCAATTTCTTTGACCTACATTATTCACTCATATTGTGGCCTTTTCAGAGAATTCGATCCACCACTGCCAGACACTTGAACAGATTTTCACCCAGGAGGTATAGCTCCGCAATGTTTTGGGGCCCTGCATCAAGAGACTAATCACTGACTAACACACAGACATGTCTTACATTCTGTGAAAGTGAAGTGAAAGTGACTCTGTCATTGTGAACACACTCAAGCACCACAACGAAATGTGACCTCTGCATTTAACCC
>JBBPDA010084995.1:0-12076 GCA_037974385.1 Arnoldichthys spilopterus
CGTTGTTTCGTTTCACCGTGTACTGTGTGAACTGTATATGGTTGAAATGACAATAAAAGCCTACTTGACTTGACTTTACTTGAGAATGTGACATGAATATATACCATTAAAATTATATAAGTCATGATATGAAGAAATTTGTATTTAGGTTAACAAAAAACGAATAATTATCATCATCACCATCGTCGTCAATATTCTTCTTCTTCTTTTTAATATTATTATGTAAATATATAGAGATTAAATTGAGATTCAATTAATTAATCAAAAAGACATTTTTATTTATCTTTGTTAATGGTACAGATAAAACAATGAAATAAAATCAGTTATTGGTAGTGGACCCCAAGTTTAAGACCCTACAGCAGTTAAAAAATATGTTAGCTGGCTTGACCTTGCAAAAAATTATTCAAGATTCTAATGTCGACACACAGTCTGCCAGCAAAGCGTCTGCACAATTCATCAGCTTTACTTTGCCATGTGAAGCTTATCTACACTTAAGGTGCATTGGAACGTGCCATTATTCTATGTTTACAATGTACATTCCTCGAGCATCTGTCAGGGACAGACTAACAGAGTTTCCTAATATAGGTTCACAGTATACCATGCATATATTCTACTACTCGGAAAGCCTTAACTATGAATCACAATCATTGGCAATATGTTCATCTTTTTAAAGCAGGGATCTGCTGGCTATTGTGTGAATGACACAAAGGATTTCTAGAGGACCGTGGTAGTCATTGGCATAGAGCTAAAATGCTATGAACATTCTTCCAAGCAACACTGCAACTGATTCATCTCAATCAGACACCCTCTTCTGATCCTCTTTTGCTATTGCAATAAAATGTAAACCTAACAATAAAAGGGAAAAAACTTTCTAAAGTGTTGAAGTTTAGCTGGAAAAAATTATTATTAAAAAAAGAGAACAATAGTAAATAAAAAATTCATAAGAAAAGAAATAAAAATGGAATTTCGAATATATTATAAAAATAATATAAAAAATAAAAAATATAATGTTATTGTGATTATATTTTACTCCATTATGAAAATGCAATGTAATATATATGTATAGCTGGGGTTTAGAGTCTCTCATACATCAGTTGCTAAATATGGATTCAGTAAAGCTATGAAAGATGGATGGCTAATAATGGGTTGCTATAAATAGAAAGACAAAAGTGCTTTGAGCTGGAGGAAAATATGACTAGACCTATTTAAGCTCATGTCTCTGAAAACATTTGCCATTTAGTGGGGATGCTGAGAACACTGCGAATCGAAAGTCTTTGCTCCACTGTACAGCTAGATGGGTGGAGAGCTTTACTGGAAGATAGCAGCCGGCAGCCAGGGCAGGAGGATAAAGGAAAGGCTGATATTCGCTCTCTGAGACTCTACAGAGTTGTGATTATGGGAGATTCCAGGGAGCTGCGTACCCTTCTGAAAAGAAATTACATAGATCTTGATGTTTTTTATAATGTGAACCGTGAAGAGCTGCAGTGGCAAGCAAATACAGCAACAACATTTGGGCCTTCGGGTAAAACATTTTTCTACAGGGTGGAAGACAATTAGAATTTGAATTTTTGTTATAGCTAGTTTGACTTCTAATGATAGTCTTTCACTGCATTGCTACAGTCTCTGATGTATTATAGATCAGTACATTGGATCCAGCATGCATTTCTTTTTATACCTTTAATCTTTGGTGCACTGTCATTTAATTTTCTGCCGTATCCATTATAGTGAATTTGTTATTTTAAGTTAAAATGAAACAAAATATTTATTTAAATGTGTTTTTAGTCCAGAGGTATTCTTGTAGGTAAGCCCATGAACATAGGCACATTTGAAGTGACTGATAACAGAACAGAACAGAGGGCTGCAGAATATGAACAAAATACTACACTGTAATAATGTTGATGTATTAATACATATTCTAATAGTGATATGCCTTCCAAACTAAAAAAAAAAAACTTAACTGAACCTTGTGACATGGTTAAAGATAGATATGCATTGTTCTGACCAAATTTTTTTACTGTCTTGTCTTGTAAATGCCTTGTAAATATCTACGTTTATGCTGTCAACCAAAGAAGATGTATGACTATTTAGAGAAAACTCACACTCTCAAATTCTGCTCTGTTGCAGGACTTTGGTCCTTGGAATACAAGCGAGAACTAACAAGTCCACTGTGCATAGCTGCAGCTCAAGGTTTTAACGAGTGCTTACAGTACTTGCTCGAGCATGGAGCTCATCCCAATCTCAGTGCAGGAGGGAAGGCAGCCCTTCATGAAGCCTGTGCAAATGGCAATACAGAGTGTGCAGAGCTACTCTTAGATTACGGAGCCAATC
Source organism: Arnoldichthys spilopterus (assembly GCA_037974385.1). Taxonomy (NCBI): domain Eukaryota; kingdom Metazoa; phylum Chordata; class Actinopteri; order Characiformes; family Lepidarchidae; genus Arnoldichthys; species Arnoldichthys spilopterus. Next base: position 2,329 of record JBBPDA010084995.1, read on the forward strand.
CTAACCAGCTGACAGAAGATGGACTGACACCTTTGCATCTTTGCAGAACATCTCAGTCACTTCGGTAAGCATATTTTGTATTTCCACTGATACCGTTTTAAGTTATTAATGTAATTCTAAAATGGTCTCGATTTGATACACATTCACGGTTCGCATTGGCAAATGTAAAGCATATATCTGGAAAAGCTAGGACATTTTGTAAGATGCAATAAAAAGAAAATTCTGCATTTTAAATTTGCTTGTTCATTATTAAACTGTCAAAAGTACAAAAAAAAATACATCTAATGGTTTGGCTGACCAATTTGATTGCATTTTGTAAATATAAAGAAATGTTGATTTTGATACCATGCCATGTTATGAGCTGGCATGGATACCATGTTATGAGTTGGCATTTTACCATATTACCATTAGCAGTGTAGATGAAGAAATATGCAGCAGTGTATGTACAACATAAATAATTTATTAAGCAATATTTTGAATAATCAGTTTTACAGGGACAAGACGTAATAATAATAATAATAATAATAATAATAATAATAATAATAATAATAATAATAACAATAAAAAATGTAAAAGTGAACTTCAACAAATTTTTTATAAATACAGGTAACTGTTTGATGAGTAAATGAGCTGGTTTTACATAGCCAATTTCTTTATTTTGATAATTTTGGTTTTATGTTGTAAGATATCTTGTGCAAACAAAACACAAATAGGTTTTATAGTAAATATTACCACTATTCCCTCAGTCTTTTACAATCTTCCTTAATGGGGTAAGTCCTAATGATAACATTTACCATTTGCTTAAACCTTGAAACATAACATGAAACAACCATGCTATGAACATTCCGTCATGCCAACTCATTGTTTGTATCATGCTACCATCAGCAGTAAACCTCTTAACATATGCTAAAATGTTGTCATAACCAGTGTTGTGCAAATTACTGACAATTAGTAATTAGTTACAGTACTAGTGTAACGATTCTGGGGTGTTTGGAAGCAGATGCAGGCTTGCAATATTTTCCAGGGGTTTTATTTAAAGCAAAATAGTACAAAGAAACACAGACTATGGAAACAAACCAAAATTTAGAAAAACAAAACACAGAACTATAACAGGGTTAGATACAACAGTGAACAGACCAAGACTGAGACACAGGAGGTTATAAAGAGACAGAAACAAGCAACACCTAAAAAGGGTGAAGACTAGGGAAACAAGGGGCAGGTGTGTGAGGCAGGAACATGGGCGTGGCTAAACACAAACACTAGGGAAGCACATGGGAAACCAAAACAAAACACAGACAGGAACACGTGTTACAAAAGTAATTAATAAGATATACATTACATTGCGTAGACTTTTGTAAAGCTTCTGACTGTTAGTATTTTGTTTTTTCAAAAACAATGTTATGGTTAATACTGGTATATTGCAACACCTACCCAAAGCAGTGGTCATAAATGGCATGTATATAGGCATGTGATATAAACGGTCAGGACATGTCATATAGATAAGGTCATATAGATCATAATGCCTCATGACTGCTCATGACAATGTATGAAATAGGCCATGTTATGTTTATTGCATGGTCTTGTCAATGTTATGCAGCAGGGGTCAAATGAAGTGTTACCATTTTAGCATTTACACTCATGACTTTTTGCCAAACTGTTAAAAAATTATTAATATAATTATTAATCTTGGTTACATACTTTTAAAATAATTTATTAATTTGTCAAAATGTGTTATGCATCACTGTTGCCTACACCCTAAGGATTTCCTTACAAGTGTCTTTTCTTGTTCGATACAGCTGTGCTAAGGCCCTGGTGCGTCATGGTGCCAAGGTAGACCTTCCTAGTGAGGAGGAGGAGGAGACTCCTTTACATGTGGCAGCAAAGTATGGTATGCCACACCATGCTCAGCTCTACATTCGCTATGGAGCATCTATCAACCACACCAGCTGTTCAGGGGACACACCATTGGGGGTAGCATGTGGAGAGGACCAGGAAAAGATGAGCGAAGATCATAATGGGAGACATCTTCAGGTCTGCCGTCTTCTTTTGACTTATGGAGCCAACGTCAATCTCGCTGACAAGGACAGGCGCACTCCTCTTCATAAGGCAGCGCGCAATGTCCAAATTGGCTTGGTGCAGCTTCTTTTGGAGCAGGGGGCAGATATCAATGCCATTGACTACAATGGCTGTTCACCCCTTTCAAGTGTACTACAGAGCTCGGTAGTCCGTCAAGAATGGGAGCCACACATTGTTGTTCAGACATTGTTAAACCATGGCTCCTTTAAAGTATGGCCACAGGCACTGCTTAAGGTTGGTAGCTTGAATTTTTTTATTTTATTTTTTTTACATTTTTGATTCTGAATTTGATTTCTATAACTGCTAAAAATACATTTTCAAAGAAAAAGTTATTTGGGTTGATAACATACAAATCCAATATGTGGAAAAGTTGGGATATTTAAAGTTTGAGAAATTTTAGATATTTTAAGTGAAAATAAATCACTTTTAATGGTCTAGGTCACCAACCTGTCCTGATTGTATTTTGTAAATACTTTTTTTTAATCTTGTAAATATAAACAGATTTTGGGACAAAAATTGAGACATGGCAAAATAAAAGTTATATAGAAAAAGATAAAAGTTTATAAAATACAGAATTTATATAATGCTTTTTACAACTAATATTGCCACAAAAGAGCTATAAAGAATCGAGGTCTGAACCTCTAATGAGAAAGCCGAAGGTGACAAGGGCAAGGAAAAGCTCCCTAGGAGCTGGAGGAGGAAACCTTGGGATGAATCAAAACTCAAAGGTATGAAAGGAGAATCCATCAAAGTCTGCAAGCAAAAAGGGTCATGACTCACCACTTTGTGTCAAACTTTGTGAGTGAATTGTCAATGAGTTCCAAACTAACATTTCTCAACACTTCTCATAAGATTATGAAATTTAGGTCTATCATCTTCAGTACATTATGGATTTTATGAAAAGATTCAGGGAGCCTAATAAAATCTCAGTCCATATAGGGGAAAGCCAGAAAACACTGTTAAATATGCATGACCTTTGAGCCCTTAGAAGGCAGTGTATTGAAACCATGTGATTGGTATAGCCATATGGGCTCTGGACTATTGTTGTCACTTAACATATTCTGCTGCTGCATCAAGAAATGCAACCTGAAACGCTATTATCCAAAGAGAAAAAAAATACATCCAGGTTTATGTTGCCAAGGTGGACTGGAATTCATCATGTGCTATTGTCAGACAAGTCAACCTTTCAGTTTGTTTTTGGGAAAAACTGATGTCAAGCTCTCTGAGGGAAAGACAAAAAGGACCATTCATGCCATTATTAGTAAAAGGTGATAAAGCGAATATTTGTGGTGGTATGGGGGTGTATCCATGCTCACAGCATGCAAGTCTTGCATATGTGTGAAGTCCCATTTATGTGGAGGGGTATATTGGGATTTTACAGAGACATATACTGCTGTCAAGGCAATGATTTTTCATGGGAATGCCATCGTTATTTCAGTATAACAATGCCAGGCCTTATACTAAATACTACAACAGCAAAGCTTCATAGACACTAAGTGCTTGACTAGTCTGCCAGCAATCCAGATCTGTCTTCTGTATGGTGAAAATGTGTGGTGAATTATGAAGAGGAAAATCAGGCAATGGTAACTACAGATTGTGGAACAGGTTAAGGCGCAGGATCAAGCCAAAGAAAAATAAAAATTCCACTCATAAAACTGCAACAATTAGTTCCCAAATAAGTTTCTACTTTCCAAATGATTAAACAATCTAATTAAATGGAAAGGTGCAGTAAATGTGCCTTTGTCCCAATGTTTTTGTGTGTTTCAGGCATTTACAAAATTCATTTAAGAGATATTTCATATCTATTTATGTCAATAAAAATAAACAGAAATCATAGATCCTTGTTGTAACTGCATTTTACAAAATGTCCCAAGTTTACCATAAATGGGGTTTGCAGAAGAAAACATGTTTGGCCCTTCTATGAATGAGCCTTTCAGTTCCATAGCTCTTCCAACATTACTGAACATACGTTCCATGTTATTCATTGCTGCTCATTGCATTATTTGTATTATTATTGGATTTCCAGGTATTAACAGCCTGTGCAGAAGCACCTAAGACTGTTGAGATCCTGTTTAATTCCTACACCCTTGTTCCTGTAACATCCAAATGGGCTGAAGCCATACCTGAGGAAGTTTTTCAAGTAGGTGTGAAACCTAGTTACATGCACCCATATTTCTTGTAGCATTTTTCTGTGAAATTGTTTTGCTAGTTGACATAAAAGTAAAATGGAAATTGTTTTCTTTTTGCTTTTGTGTTTGTTTGTTTTTATTTTCCATTGTATCAATACAGAAAACTTTTTATACTTTTAAGTGTTGAAAGTTCAACTAACAAAAATTCTCTGGTGAATTTGATTTCCCCAGCTTCATAGGCCATTTTATGAATCTCTCTTTGCACTGGAACACAAGCCACGATGTTTACAACACCTATGTAGATCTGCATTAAGAAAACACTTTGGGAAATACTGCTACTTATTTATTCCCCGACTACCTGTCCCAAAGATGCTGCAAGATTATCTTCTTTTGAAACCTGAAGGCTGCATCAGCTAGACTGTGGAGGTTAGAATTGGTTTCACAGGCCAGATTAAAAAAAGTCAAACTGATGCTTAAATCATTCAGTAAGGCCTTTGAAATATTTAAGTAAACCTTTTTAGCATTTCCTGTGCCTAAAACCTATTGCCTTTTGTTAGACATTTCATCACACCTTATCAGAATCTTTGTTTCATCTTTTCTTTTTTTTTTATCTATGTGATATATAATTACTCCATAATTTAGCAGAGTCTGTTAAGAATACTTTTACAGTATTTTCATGCTGAATTTTTAATGACTGACAAAGTTTATAAGCCTTGCTATTCTGTTAATTAATTCATAGGAATGCTTAACATAAATAAAATTAATGTTCTCATATTTTTCTCAAACACAGTTGCAAGCAATATGACATATGGGGAGCTGAACTGCCTCATAAAAGCTGTAGTGTTACCACTGTATATACCACTGAGTGGCACAAAGCACGACTGGGATCTACAAAAGTGGGGTAAAGTGAATTAACATTAGCAAAAAATTCCATGGTTGCAGTTGAATACTCAAAAGAAACAAAAGTTCTACTTCCTTTTCTAACCAATTTTCTTTGATCTCAATGGAAAAAGTCAAAGACAAATTGGAAAGATAATTCAGGAGAGCTTAGGAAAAGACAAACAGCAGTGCTTGGAGAATCTGACTGCACTTACACCAGGCTATGTAATTACGTAATGGTCAATGTTAGTGATGTGGGTCTGCTGTGGTGAAACCACAGTTTTCCCAAAGATAGACTACTAAACACACATCTAACATACTTTGCCCTGTGCATTTAATTTGACATGATTGTAATTTCTTTTAAAAATTATGGTTAATTGTCCCATATGTATAAATGCAAATATCATTCACATGTGACGATCTTTGTTTTTTTAAATCAGTACAGCTTATTTGAATTGTACAACACATTTTTGTCATTGTATCTGTTTACCTATTGATTATAAATAATCCAATAAACAAACAAGCACATAATAAAACATCTTACTGGTCATTTCAATTGTCAAATATTTTGAAAACATACCATTACATACATACAAGACATACCTGAGGAAGCAATTTCATTGTGTCTTTTTCACACATTAACATGTCAAGACCCGTGTTAAACACAATCATACTATTGCTTCTAGAAAGATATAGTTAAAGGACATCAGCATGAAGCCAAAGGCTCCTGTTTCTTGTTTTCTTAAAGAATTAAGTTTGACTGCATTTTCAAAGTAAACTTCAAGCCACATGTGATCTACCATAAATTTTGACAAGGCTGAAATTTACTTAAGATGTTTACTAAAATATTTTTCGTGTTCCAGACAGATTGAGCCAGGTCCTGGACTTTATCCTGGACTCTCTTAGTGAATCTTCATTCAGGATGCACAACATTTTTTTGAAAATAAATTGTTCATAGTTTGAATTTCCTGGACAGAGGTTACGTCTAGTAGTGGACTGCAGAAAGGTCATTGTGCAATCAACAACTTTTGATTTTGCATACATGTTTTATTAAATAGCACAAACTGAAACATCATATTACACAAACAATGTTTTTTTTTTGTCTAAATTGTTTCCAAAAAGATGGGACACAGTAAAACTGTGAACAGAATCAGAATGGGATTTACACATAAACCCATATTTAACTGAAAATAGATGTTTTTTGTTGTTTTCTGAAAATACTCGTATTAAATTTAATGCCATCAGCATATTTAAAAAGCTGGGACAGTCAACTGTGTTAGATTATTTCTTTTAACAACAATTTATAATTTTTTGGTAACTGAAGAGAACAATTGCTGAATTTCTGAAAGTGAAATTGCTATTAAGTTTTTGCATCATATAATTTTTCAGCTGCAAAATTTTGGGTCCTCCTCGATCATATCATTATTTTCATTAAGCGCCAGATATTTCAGTAGGTGACAGGTCTGGACTGCAGACAGGCAGTTTAGCATGTGAACTCTTCTTCTTTGGAGCCCTGCTAATGTAATAATCCACAATGTAGTTTGGCATTGTCTTGCAGAGATAAGCTAGGCCTTCCCTGAAAAAAGACCTTTGGTATCTGGATGGCAGCATATGTTGCACTAAAACCTATATAAGCATTAATGTGCCCTTCAGATGTCCAATCTACGCATGTCATGCACTATTGCACCCCCATACCATCGCAGATGCTGGTTTTAAACTGTCCACTAATAAAAAGCAGGAAAGTCTCTCTCCTCTTTTGCCAGGAAGATGTGGCATCCATGATTTCCAAAATAATTTTTAATTTTGATTCATCAGATCACAGGACGTTTTTCTACTTCACCTCAGTTCAACTTAAATAAGCTTTGGACCTCAAGTAAGCTTCACCATTTGTGGTTTATGTTAATATATAGATTTTTTTGAAAAGTGACGACTAATTGTCGTTGTGAACACACTCAGTAACACAAAGTGTACCACAACAATGAAATATGTTATATTGTCAATTAAATATGGGTGTACATATATGGGATTTGCAAATAATTACATTACAAGTCGATCATGGGGCAAGATTGGTACAGCCAGGACTAAAAGGAGTGAGCTCCATGCCTGGTTGTCGTTGTAACCATATTTCACCACAGGGTGGCTGCAGATCCTTAACTGAACTGGCGTTTCTGTTTTCTCCCCTCACTCATTTTCAAACAAGCCCCGCCCATCAGCGGACTGTAGTTATAAACCAGATGGCTCTTGCTCTGGTATGAACTACTAGCCAATCCTAGCTAAAAGGGGACGTTTGCCAATACAAGCCGAGGAGTTTGTGGCTTTGGGTGGAGAAAAGTAACGTATCTGCTTTTTCTGAAAACAACGAAAACACGTTTCTTCTAGCGTTGGGGATCGTTTAGTGGGACAGTAGTGTAACTGGCCCAAGTAGCAGCCATGTAGAATCTTTTAGTCTGTTTCGTATATGAGATGGAAAAGAGCTCAGCTGAGGATGACTGCGCCGACTCAGGAGCAGAGACCGCCGGGTAAGACTTTAGTGAACTTCAGAAATGGATGTAAAGTGTCAAAACAAATCTGTAAGGTTACACAAATTCAGGGAGAATCTAAGTCTTTTAACATTTTTTGTCATTAATGGCCATGTCCAGAAGCAGATGGGACAAGTTCCCGTGTTATTTTTTTTTGTTAACTAATTACCCATCTGTTTTTGGCATTAAGACGCAGGACATCTGGCAGAGCTTTAACCCTGCTGCCTAATACGGTTACCAAAAGTAGCCTAGATGACAAGCCAAGGAATAGCCACTTACTAATAAAGCAGTTCACTGGCTAATGTGCTTTCTTTACTTCCTTCTGTAAGGTAATTTTTATATTTTTACACAAAGCTTTACATTGATCATTACATTAACACCACTGACAGTTAAAGTGAATAACATTAACTATCTAGTTATTTCATAACAGTGGCATCTGTCATTGTAATGAAAGTGGGATATATTAGGCAGCAAGTGAACAGTCAGTTGTTGAAGTTGATGTACTAGAAAGAAACATGGGCGAGTGTAGGAATCTGAGCCACTGACAAGGGCCTTATTGTGATGGTGAGACAACTGAGTAAGAGCATCTCTAAAAAGGAAGGTCTTAGATAGATAGATAGAAAGATAGATAAGGTCTTGTAGAGTGTTCTAGGTATGCAGTAGTAAGGACCTACCAAAAGTGAACCAAGCAGCATGAGGGGGACCTACTCATTATTAGGCAGGTGGTGTTAATGTTATGGCTGATTGGTCCATATTGCTTCCTATAGTGAATAGATCTAGTCAACAGTCATAATTGCTCATTATCTTTTTGCCCATTCTGTGTTTTCAGCAAAGATACCTAAGCAAAATGAATCTGTTTGCTTATAGGTATGTTCTATGGTGGCTTTATTGTCTTTGTGTAACAAAATAGATCTGTAGAAGTGCTTGGCCACACTGGGATTAAGGATGCCTTTTTTAATGGATTAACTCTCTAGTCTTAGCCTTCTGGCTTTGCAGATAAGCTGTGTATTACTCCTGGTGGGGACTAGCTGAATCCCCTGTGTTTTCCTAGGTTCACCTCAAGGTTATATTGTTGTACCAGTGTGTTGATGTATCTTAGTGTGTGCCTTACATATCGGTGTATTTTTTTTCATTGATGTACAAAGGTAGTTTGTCTACAATGTTCCTACATTCACGGGCCATTTTATTAGATGCACCTGCATGTAGTATAAGTACAAAATTACCATTACAGTGGTCCACCACCCACATAATAACTAATCAGCAGTGGTGCTATGGGGGTAAATTTTCATTGATTCATGGGATGTGAATGTGTGTGTGTGGGGGGCTTACTTATAAATGGTGGCACAACAGCGGGGCTAAATCAGTTATTGTAATACTACAAAGTACACCTAAATAGTAGGTGATCAAATGGCCAATGAGGGTAGGTACAAGGTAGTGAAGTGAAAGTGACTCATTGTGAACACACTCAAGCACCACAACGAAATATGACCTCTGTATTTAACCCATTACACGTGCACACGTGGAGCAGCTACCAGCAGCGCCCTGGGGAGCAAAGTAGCGGGACAGTACCTTGCTCAAGGGTACCTCAGTAGTGCCCGGGCCGGGACTCAAACCTGTGTCCTTCAGGTTCCAAAGGCAGCGTCCTAACCACTAGGCAACCATTGCCTCCATCCAGTCATCTCTGCTGCCTTTTTCTGTTACTGACGCACCAGCAATTCTTCTTTCTCCCTGTCACTCTCTCCTCCTTTGCTCCTCCGGTTACTTTCTACTCTTCCCTCTTTCATGGCTAAGCATCTTTTGGGGTAACTTACTGTGGCTTTTCATTTCTTTAAGAGATGCAGTCAGCTTCACCAATGTTTACCCTCATTCATCGTTAAACTTGTCAATGAAATTTCTGACAAAATTTGCTTGTTGATGCATGATTTTTAATTTTGCCAACAATAAAAAATACTACAGGAAAAATCTGCAGCGTGAAGTTAATGCATTCATTTTAATTACAGTTTCAAAGATGGAAATGAACATTGAAAATGTGTCGAAGGGAAAATACATTTCAACAACTTAATCAGACATACAGTGGGTTTGGAAAGTATTCAGACCCCCTTCAATTTTTCACTTTTTGTCATATTGCAGCCATTTGCTAAAATC
>JBBPDA010085016.1:0-12075 GCA_037974385.1 Arnoldichthys spilopterus
CTGGGATTGGCTCCAGCTTCCCCATGACCCGGAAACGGAAGAAGCGGTTGGAAAATGGATGGATGGATGGATGGATGTTAAATTCAGTGTAATGTATGTAATATGTCTTATATTATGGAAAATGTTAGTCTTACAAAAACATGAAGATAAAACTCTCTCACACACATACACAACATAATCTTTACACACCCGAGGGCAGTGGTGGCCTAGTGGTTAGGACACTGCCTTTGAGACCTGAAGGTCTCAGGTTCGATTATAAATAAAAAATAAATGAACTGGGGTGTGGGATCCACTGCTGCTGTAGCTCCTACTGGCCAGTAGAGAGCAGACTGACCTCCTTATGCTTTTCCTCCTAATCTCCTCTTCTCTCCTTAAGTTTACCCTGTTTGTTTCTTCCTCTTTTATTTCTCTTTTCTGATTTTAGTTTCTACTTTAGTTACAGTGTTTTATGGTGAATATCATCAGTACAGAATGATCATGGACCAACTGTAGTTTCACTACAGAGATTTACAGAATTTCTCCCATTTCACTAGATTTAAAAAGAACAGAGAGAAAATGTGGCCCCACCATCCTCCCCCCACTCCACACCTCTCTTACCTCCCCCCTCTGAAGATCGTTCTCCATGCTCCTCTAGTAGTCTCTCTCATTCTGACCTCCTCATGCTGTTCTTGGACAGAATGGGGATGGTGTGTGTTCAGCTGTGAGGAAGTGCTCTCAGGAACTTTCCTCTAACTCCTAAAAAAAGTTCTGCTGTTAATCTCACTGTGTTAACCCTGAACACACACCACAGGAGCTTCACACTGAGAGTAAATGTCCATGGCTACATTAGAAAAGCAGTTTGGAGAGCAGTGATCTAATCTACATCACTTAATATTATTGGGGTTTTGTTTACATTGCAGATAATCTGCCCCTCAAAGACCAAAGTGAAGTGTGTTTAAATCTTTTTACTTCTGAGAAACATCTGTGTGTCTGTGCAGAACAGTGTAAAAGTTAAAGCAGACCGATTATATCTGTAATTCTTTAATTAGGCTTATTATTCAAACGCTCCTCTTACGTCATCTCAGTCGGCCAATCAGAGCTTTCGGCCAGTCCTAGCAGCAGTGGGTGGGGTTTGCTCGCAGCGCCTCAGTGACTCCCCTGTGGTCCAGGTGGGGGCGCTAGTTCTATAAGTGTGATTCCCCCAAAGCCGAGAAAGCGAAGACGAAGAAGAGCCGCGCTCGGAGTCTCCATTGTTGTTCGAGAGAGAAACAGGAGCTGCAGGTAAAGAGCTGTTGAAGACTTTTACACTGTCTATTACTCCCTCTTATAGAAACAGAGCGAGAGAAACGGGAGCTGCAGGTAAAGAGCTGTTGGAAAAAAATGACTGAAACCACGTGGGTACAGCTCTTGTTCATTGATTGGATCCTTTCCCCCCCAAATTTAGGACATTATAAAATCCCACACAGGACAAACGTTTAATGGTTCTGGCATATACTGAAAAAGTGCATTTCTGGGTGTGAAATTATACCAAATCCCAGAAAATCTCCAAACATTAGTTTAGGTCTAAGTTTTGGGACCTGAACATTATAAAGACAAACTGCTGAAGCCACTTTCCTGGATTGTGTCTGATTTGACAAAGAATAATCTTTTGTATATGATCTGACTATAAATTCCTATAAAAAACCAAACACCCACAGCTACATGCAGCATAGTGTCCACCACTGTATAAACCTCCACTAGTACAAAGGAGAAATACACAAAAACAGACAGTGGTAATTGGTAAATCTTCCTGCAGACAAAATATTTAAAGATTTTTTTATTAAAATCATCAGACATAAACTCATTTTGAAATTTGTGCCTGCAAAATGTGCCAGAGATTGGAGCGATGACTGTTGAAGGCTCACCAGAAAGCCAAAAATGTGTTTGTAAATGTAAAGGAAAATTTTAATTATCTATCCTAAAGTGTAACTCTGAAGTTAAATCCATTGTACTGCAATATGCTGAGTTTGGCAAAAAGGGTTTAGCCTATGGATAGCAAGCTTCCTGTGTTTTTCTGGTTTGGCTGAACATATGGCAGGATGTAAGACAATGAAAATAGCCTGTCTTTCATACTCTTCAATGGATAAGAAGTACTGAAGCCGTTGCCTAAGGTCCCTTTACGTTAAACCCTGAGAAAGGTTTAAACACGCATCTGGACAGGATGTGTAGGGGTATAAGAAAGCTTACTGAGAAATGTAAGAGTGGGGTTCACTCTCAGACACTCAAACAGAAGTGCAGGAGAGAGAGAGACTTCCCTCGTGAGATTAAATTCTGTAATATTCTGGAGAATATTCTGATTCTCTGTCACTATTTCTGGCTTCTGAGTTTGAATTATAGGTGGGTAAGTGGAATATCCACCACAGTAAACAATTAGATTTATTAAAAGATGGTAAAAGATTAAATCTCATGTTTCTGTTCAGTACAGCATCACTTTTGTTTTTGTTTTATTCTCGTATTGCTCGCCTTGTAGCAACAATGACAAGTCACATCTCCGTTGGAGAAGGAAGTTTTTGCTGATTTTTATCAGAATTTGAGACCTCTGTGAGAGAGTTGTTTCTGCAAGTTTAAAATATGAAGGTCTTTAGTCACTAGCCTGAGCTTCAGCATCTACAGACCTACAGATGTGTTTTGTTCTGCTGTTTATGGGTTCACCTACAGAAATCTCTCAGAAGGAGACCAAACCAGTCAGTGAGATGGGATTAAGTACTGTGTTTTAACTGTTACACACAACCAATCTTTTTATCTGATCAAATTTATTCCAAAACATATTTATTGCCTGCCAGTCAGTGGTAGAATTTCTAAGCAAACTGATTTGGGTAGAACTGTATTACAATTAAGCTGTTTATTGTATAAACCTCTGAAATAACTGTGACTTTGCCACTGTTGTTGTTTTGACATTGACTCCTCCCCTTTTTCTCTTCCACATAGGAACAACGATCTGTTGCAAGTCTTCTGATTTCAGTGTCCACATTCCTACAGGCTTCTCATTTCCTGCAGCAAACACCATCAAGAAGAATATCTCAGTGTTTCACACAATGTGAAAATATAAAAAACCTGCTCTGCCACCATCCACACAACACATCTCCTAGAAAAGCACCAGAAGAAATGAGAAAAAGATCTCATCACTGTTCTGAATGTGGGAAGAATTTTACTCAACAAGGTCATCTCCGAAGACACCAACGCATTCACACTGGAGTGAAACCGTATCACTGCTTAGACTGTGGGAAGAGTTTTACTCAACAGAGTAGTCTTCAAAAACACCAGCGCATTCACACTGGAGAGAAACCGTATCACTGCTCAGACTGTGGGAAGAATTTTACTGTACAGAGTAGTCTCCAAGCACATCAGCGCATTCATACTGGAGTGAAACCGTATCACTGCTTAGATTGTGGGATGAGTTTTAATCAACAGAGTCATCTCAAAAGACACCAGCGCATTCACACTGGGGTAAAACCGTATCACTGCTCAGACTGTGAGAAGAGTTTTTCTGTACAGGGTCATCTCCAAATACACCAGCGCATTCACACTGGAGTGAAACCGTATCACTGCTCAGACTGTGGGAAGAGTTTTACTACACAGAGTCATCTCATAACTCACCAACGTAGTCACACTGGAGTGAAACCGTATCAGTGCTCAGACTGTGGGAAGAGTTTTGCTCAAAAGAGTCATCTCCAAGGCCACCAGCGCATTCACACTGGAGTGAAACCCTATTATTGCTTAGACTGTGGAAAGAGTTTTACTAAGCAGAATAGTCTCAAAAAACACCAGTGCATTCACACTGGAGAGAAGTGAGCTGAGTAGTCTCCAAACACAAAATAGCTCAGCTTGTGGGAAAGGGTTTAGAGGGTGTTGTATCTGCAAAAACACTAGCATGTTCATGAAGAAGAGAGCCATATTACTGCTGAGAGTAAGGGGCAAAGCTTTGGGGGACAGTTTAACCTGACAAGGAGGTTGAGATTTATGTGTAGTGAAAACATTAGATGTTGGGGTCATTTCAGAAGTTTTGATAGAATTCTGTTAAATGTATGAAGTCTTGAAATTTCAAGTTAATCTTGTAAAAAGAATCTTTAATTGTCAAATTAATTTTCCAACTCCATAATGAATTTTTCTATTCACAGGCAACTAGAACAGCTCCTGGGAGCAGTAGCGTAAAAACCTAGAAGATAATTTTCTGCAGCTCCTGCTAGTGCTATTAGAACAAAGGGGGTGGGAGTGGACTCATGCTATTATGACTTCAACTTTTTTCTAGACACTGGAGTAGAACATACATGACTTTGTACCAAAATAGCCAAACTATGTTCTACTGAGGGCAGAGTTGTTCACTGAAAGAGTAGATGCAAACCACAACCTTACTGACAAGACACAAGACCATGGTGACATTGCAACAACCAGTGAGCTGCTGCTCTGCAGAATTAGACATTCTGACACTTGTGCACCTTACTTGTGACTTTATGCCAGTGAGAGTGTGGAAGAATTAAGTCTAGTGGGAAACTAGTGTGTTGTGTTAACTGCATTTATGCAACATGCCTCACACGGTTTTTAGCTCGAGTTTGATTTGATATTCATATATTGTTTTAGATTTTTATTATATGATGCATTGAAGGTCTTCTGTAGAGTCAGAGAGGGAACTGGGGAATTTTTGTTTCTTATACGTTTTCTCTACTCCTCATTATCGTTCCATTCTGTAGGGCTTTTTCGGGTTGACCCGGTGCGCACACTGTCTTATATTAGACTTTAAATTGACTGAAATCAGTTTGTACATTAGCCCAGTAAACAAATCATAAGTGTATTCACACCAAGCCAATTAGTTTACATATGGACCAAGGACTCTAAGTTTGTGGCCAGCAAACTATAATGACCTCTGCAGAGGAATTTTCCTATAAATCAGGCTTGAGTGATTCAGCCTTAGAGATCAGGCATGTGCATATTCTTTATATAAACCTCAGCAGCCTGTAGGATCTGTGCAGTGATCTCCTCCTTGATGTAATGACACCATTAGGAGATGTTCAAGTTCACAAGAACTTTAAGAAGTTTCCTGGTTCAGCTGTTTACCTCACTCTACAGCCGGTTGCATAATTTTCTCCATCACATCTGTGTTTACTGTGTAGCAATGGGCAAATCCTCATATCATCCTGTTGTTCCTAACTGATTGATCCCTCCTAACCCTTTGCTCGTTTGCTGACCGTGATCTGGCTTTGACCCTTTGGTGCTGCTTGACTGTAAATACTCTGTACATTTCTATAGCGTATAAACAGTGCAGACTGTGGGAAACTGTCTAACACAGCTGCACATCATTAGGTGTATAATCTTTTTCTTCTGCTGATCATTAGTTAGTGAAGCTTTGTGTCTTATTTCACTTTTGGTTTGGTTTAGGAAAGCTAGTTTCTCTCTCTTTAGCTGGTGTGGCCATGAGAACAAAAGAAAAGGAGTATAAATATAAAGCCCTTAGCCTCTACTGATAAAACCTACATCACTACATCCCACACCACTCATTTTACCAGAGAGGGAAACCCACATTTTTACTACAGCTAGGAGTCTACCTGTCCAATGACACAATCATAGACCAGAAGTAGCATCTCAAATGTACAAAACTTTATTCATAGTTCACAATGTAGAAATGTATTAGGAGGATTTTCATTCAAGCAAGACTCTCATACAAAGAGAATCAGCAGATGTTTCTAGCTCATGTACAAGCTGAGCCTCTTTTACTGTAAATCAGTAATAACTACATCCGTCATCTTTAACTGTGAGTTCCACCAAAAGCTCAGAAGATGGAAAAATATAAACACAACTGAGCTCACAGCATTAAGAAACTACCACCCACTTACCACAAACTAGCACTACACAGCAAACCACACTGCTATTACACTGCACATCTGCAGAGAGAAACACTTCACTGCTGGACATCAAGACAGAATCAGAATAAAACAACTAATCTAATCTCAGCATTACGATAAAGAGGAAAATGAAGATACAGGGAGAGAAGAGAACAGTGGCTAATTATCGAGGCTGTTATTTTAGCCATAAACTGATCCTGAAAAGATCCAAACAGTTTTAGAAAGATTCAACATTCTCATCTTACATGAGGTGATTTTACACTTCAGTCAGCTGCAGATCTCTGTACATCAGAACCAGGCCTAAAGAAATAAACAGCTAATTACTGAAAGGACTGGACTAAAACGGACCCCCAGTTACTCTTACTACCCCCCACCCCCACCTCCCACCTGACGGCAAGCAGAAATGTGTAGCCTGTTGTTTAAGGCAGAGATTTTGTCTCCACGAATGCAGTGAAGAGGCCCCAGGATCCAGAGGGCCCTTGGTATCTGAATGGTCTACACACAGTAAACTTACAGATTGGACACATTCACATCTGGGTTTCATCAGCTGAAGAATGTGACCAGATAACAACCCGAACAACTGCCAAATATGAAAATCCCTGAATTCTGAGCTTCTGATTGGGTTAGGACCACTATGGACATGAGATCTCTCCAATAAAAGACTGTTAGAGAAAACGATGATGAGTGGCTGTAATGGAGTCCTGCTAATAATCCCCCTGTTGTGATAATGCATGTGTGATCTGATCACTGGGGTTTTACTGTTACTGACCACAGTTACAGTTGTGCTGTGATTCTGTTCTGACGCTTCTCAACACTGTTGGTTAGTTCTTCATCTGCAGAACTGAGTGAGGACATAGAACCTGAAAAACAAAACATAGGAACTATTATGTGGCCAAACCAGGGAAGGAACACATACACTTACAAATACACACACACAAAGAGAGAAAAAGAGACTCACACAAACAGTGTAGATTTACTCAGAGTATCAAAATGTAGGTGTCCTGGTTGCAGAATTGAGTATGTATCACTGGGAGTCTAAAATGCTGAGTTTAAAAAACTAAAACTTTCAGAACTACCCCCACACACACACCTATTGGTGTTTACATCATGAGTTACACCTCTTAACATGTGGAGTAAAATATAATACAGATATTTCTGTTTACACTAATCAGTTAAAGCAAAAATGTCTAGTGTACAATGTATGTTAATTTTTACACCATCAGTTGATTGTGTTCAGATTCTGAACCTGTTTCTTTACTTTATACAGTCACAATTAATATAGAAATATTTTTACTACAGTACAAAAATAAACAAACTCGGGTAGTAGAGGGCAGACTGACCTCCTTATGCTTTTCCTCTTCTCTCCTTAAATTTATCCTGTTTGTTTCTTCCCCTTTTATTTCTCTCTTCTGATTTTAGTTTCTATTGTAGGTACAGTGTTTCATTGTGTATATTATATACATTTTATTATGATGGTTTTTATTTATGAGTTTTTGAGTGTTTGATGAATATCATCACCATATCATTTGAGAATCTGTACATCTGCCTATGCACATACTGCACCTTCACTTTGCAATTGGTTGTACATTTCCAAAATATTTATATAACTGTAATTATTATAAGGTCTTATAGCTTTATAGCTCATAGTTATATAGTTTTCTATATATTTTGTACAGTACAGTTGTTTGTATTTTGTATATTTTACTTTTTATATTTTTCTGTATATTACAGTTATTTTTATTTCTTTTCATTGTTTTGTATTATGTGTCTTTACTCTGTTACACTTTTTTAATGTAAATGGTGGCTACCTACCTACCTACCAACCAGTACTGAATGATCATGGACCAACTGCAGGTTTCACTACAGAGAGCAGAATTTTTCCCATTTCACTAGGTTTAAAAAGAACAGAGTGAAATGTTGAAAAGCTCTATTCACACCTGGTCAGCTGTGATACTGAGGGCTGAATGAGGAGAGGAGGTGTGAGATTGTTGGGGAGTGATCATCATTTGGGCGATAGGGAGTACAAAGGGAGGGTGTGGGTCACAGAAGGCCTGGTAGATGTTTTCACTAATGGGCCACAATCAAACCTGCTAAATGTGTTCAGCTCATTTGTCCACACACAAGTCTCTTCAAAGTTGCTGATGGCCTCACCATCCTCACCCCACTCCACACCTCTCTCACCTCCCCCCTCTGAAGATTGTTCTCAATGTTCCTCCTGTAGTCTCTCTCATTCTGACCTCCTCATGCTGTTGCTGGATTAATAGTGATGGTGTGTGTTCAGCTGTGAGGAAGTGCTCTCAGGAACTTTCCTCTAACTCCTACAGAAAAGTTCTGCTGTTAATCTCACTGTGTTAACACTGAACACACACCGCATGAGCTTCACACTGAGAGTAAATGTCAATGACTAAGTTAAAAAGCAGTTTGGAGAGCAGTGATCTAATCTACATCACTTAATATTATTGGGGTTTTGTTTTCATTGCAGATAATCTGCCCATCAAAGACCAAACTGAAGTGTGTTTATATCTTCTAATGTTTTACTGCTGAGAAACATCTGTTTATCTGTGCAGAACAGTGTAAAAGTTAAAGCAGATCGATTGTAATTCTTTAATAAGGCTTATTATTCAAACGCTTACGTCATCTCAGCTGACCAATCAGAGCTTTCAGCCAGTCCTAGCAGCAGTGGCAGGCGTTTGCTCGCAGCGCCTTAGTGACTCTCCTGTGGTCCAGGTGGGGGCGCTAGTTCTATAAGTGTGATTCCTCCAAAGCCGAGAAAGGAAAGAAGAAGAAGCAGAAGAGCTGCACTCGGAGTCTCCAGTGTTGTTAGAGAGAGAAACAGGAGCTGCAGGTAAAGAGCTGTTGGAGACTTTTACACTGTTTACACTGTGTTTATAAGAAATAGTTAAGAGAGGAATGTAATAAACCGTGTTTGTGTCATCAAACCTTGTCTGTATCATGTAAGGATTTGAACAGAAACCTGACCTTGTCATCCTCTGTCAGGCATGAATTTAATGTTGCATTTGAATAAAAAAAAAAAAAACGGTTAAGTGATTTTATCTTCTTTTTTTCATTGTAAAACTGCACACAGGACAAACTTTTAATGGTTAATTGTTTATGTCTAAGTTTTGGGACCTGAACATTATAAAGACAAACCACTTTACTGGATTGTGTCTGATTTGACAAAGAATAATCTTTTGTATAAAACCCTGATGGGACTGAAAATTCCTATACAAACCAAAACACCAACAGCTACATTCAGCAGAGTGTCCACCACTGTATAAACCTCCACTAGTACAAAGGAGAAATGCACATAAAAACAGACAGTGGTGACCGGTAAATCTTCTGTCAGAAAAATATTTAAATATTTTTTTATTAAAATCATCAGAAAAAAACTTATTTTGAAATTAATGCCTGTAACATGTGCCAGAAATTAGAGCAAGACAGGTGGAGGCTCACCAGAATGTATTTGTAAACAATTACTTGTATTTAAAAGATGCTCAAAGATTAAATCTCACGTTTCTGTTCAGTACAGCATCACTGCTTTGTGTTTGTTTTATTCTCGTATTGCTCGCCTTCTTGCAACAATGACAAGTCACATCTCCAGTAGGGAAGGAAGATTTGCTGATTTTCACCAGAATTTGAGACCTCTGAGAGAGAGGCTATGTTTTTATCCTGCAGGTTTAAAATGTGGAGGTCTTTAGTCACCTAGCCTGAGCTTCAGCATCTACAGACCTGTTTTGTTAATCTGTTCTCTATGGGTTCACCCACAGGAATCTCTCAGAAGGAGACCAAGCCTGTCTGTGAGATGGGATTAAGAATTGTGTTTTAACTATTACACACAACCAGTTTTTTTATCTGATCAAATTTGTTCTGAAATATAATATTTACTGCCTGCAGGTCAGTGGTAGAATCTCTTAAGCATGGATAGAACTGTGTTACAAAAAGGCTGTTTATTGTATAAATCTCTGAAGTAACTGTGACTTTTCCACTATGTTGTTGTTTTGACATTGATTCCACCCCCTTTTCTCTTCCACATAGGAACAACGATCTGTTGCAAGTCTTCTTCTGCTTTCAGCGTCCACATTCCTACAGGTTTCTCATTTCCTGTGGCAAACACCATCAAGAAGAATATGTCGGTGTTGAAATCCGGAGACACTAAATGTGAAAGTATGAAAACCTGCTCTGCTTCTCTCCACACCGACACATCTCTTAGACAAGCACCAGAACAAATGAGAAAAAGATCTCATCATTGCTTTGAATGTGGGAAGAGTTTTTCTGCACAGAGTCGTCTCCAAACACACCAGCGCATTCACACTGGAGAGAAACCTTATCACTGCTCAGTGTGTGGACAGAGTTTTACTTTGCAGAGTAATCTCAAAATTCACCAGCGCATTCACACTGGTGTGAAACCATATCACTGCTCAGATTGTGGGATGAGTTTTACTCACCAGAGTAGTCTCAAAAGACACCAGCGCATTCACACTGGAGAGAAACCGTATCACTGCTCTGAATGTGGGAAAAGTTTTACTCACCTGAGTACTCTCCAAAAACACCAGCTCATTCACACTGGAGAGAAACTGTATCACTGCTTAGACTGTGGGAAGAGTTTTAATGTACAGAGTCTTCTCCAAACACATCAGCGCATTCACACTGGAGAGAAACCGTATCACTGCTCAGAGTGTGGGAGGAGTTTTACTCAAAAGAATAATCTCCAAAGACACAAGCGCATTCACACTGGAGTGAAACCGTATTACTGCTCAGACTGTGGGAAGAGTTTTATTTCACAGAGTCATCTCATAACCCACCAACGCATTCACACTGGAGCGAAACCATATCACTGCTCAGACTGTGGGAAGAGTTTTGCTCAACACAGTAGTCTCAAAGGCCACCAGCGCATTCACACTGGAGTGAAACCGTATCACTGCTCAGACTGTGGGAAAAGTTTTACTCAACAGAGTAGTTTCCAAAGACACCAGCGCATTCACACTGGAGAGAAACCGTATCACTGCTCTGAGTAGACAGAATTTTAATTGAGTTACTGGTTTCACTAGGGATACTTCAA
This sequence comes from Arnoldichthys spilopterus, assembly GCA_037974385.1. NCBI lineage: Eukaryota > Metazoa > Chordata > Actinopteri > Characiformes > Lepidarchidae > Arnoldichthys > Arnoldichthys spilopterus. The sequence goes on from JBBPDA010085016.1 coordinate 10,915, forward strand.
AAGAGTAGACCATGTGATACATGTGAGAAAGCTCTAAGGTGATGTGCCCTTAGCGACCTCTCCCTTACACTGCTGGACAACAAAGTCACAGACTTTAACCAGCCAGAAGATGTTTAACACTGAAAGATACACACACTGTTACTGTATTGTGTTGCGTATCAATGGAAAATGCTGCTAATAGGTATTAGGGTCATTTTGACTACATCAGACTGGTTACGATCGGTCATGATGATCACCATGCTGTTCTTGTCTCCAGCACCTCAGTTTTTAACCCAAAGTTTTTAACAGGTCTAATTGTGAAGTCTATGGGCTAATTCCACATAGTGCTAATATATTTCCCCAGTTTGCTGTGCCACTTGTGCCACATCTCTGGCCATACTGACACACGGCCATTTTTAAACTGTATCAAATATCCTAACATTCTACCTCATCATGTCAATCATGATGAGGTAGAACGATTCTTTTTGGGCTGTAGCTTTTGCACCTAAGGGGAATTTGTGTTGTAAAATTACTAGTGCGCATCCAAATATGGGAAATGTTAGACACATGGCTGCAAAATCACAGTTTTTCAGCCAGATATTTTACTTATATAAGTTATAGTTAGAATTTTGTATAATTCAGAGTTTGATTGTAATCACTGTAATTATTTTTTTCGCATCCACATTTTCTAGCTTTTTACACTTTTTTTGTTTTAAAGAGCTTGGAGTTGTTTCAGATTCAGATCTTAGACCCTAAATTCAGTTATACAGTTACTGCAACATGCCTTACATGTTTTTTGTTTTTTTTTGATAGTTTGATTTGATATTCATATATTGTTTCAGATTTTATTGCATGATGCATTGAAGGTCTTCTATAGAATCATCATCATGGGAACTGAGGGATTCTTTATTTCTTATACATTTTCTCTGCTCTTTATTAACTTTTCACTTCTTAAAAAAATATCTGTATATAATATATAAAGCCTTATTTCAAATCTGCCATTCATAGGCAAGGTTATTGATAAAGTAGCTTTCCATCGGTCATACAGGCCATGAAAAGAATGATGCTCCATGACTTCCTGTCTCCAAAAAACCCTAACAGAAGCCAAAACAAGATAGATAGATAGATAGATAGATAGATAGATAGATAGATAGATAGATAGATAGATAGATAGATAGATAG
>JBBPDA010085047.1:0-12074 GCA_037974385.1 Arnoldichthys spilopterus
GTTAAATGCAGAGGTTGCATTTCGTTGTGGTGCTTGAGTGTGTTCACAATGACAAATAGTCACTTTCACTTTACTTTCACTTCATATGCACATAAATCTTGTATGTTTATTGCAACTAGGGCTGGCACCATTAGCCCATTAAAATGAACTCTTCATCATTTAACATTTCTTCTCATTCTTCAATGATGAACATCAAGCCATTTGTCAGTTGAAAATTCTCTACAAAGGGGTAGCAGCTGTTGCAGGAATCTCATGTGTGTTACTGAAGGGGATGAGACCCACACCAGCAGGATCTTTTGAACACATGAATGCTTTGTTTGCAATTGTGGATTTAATGTATATGAAGTGTAATAAAATGTAATAAAAAACCCTAATTGGAACACAGCAGTTTTCACAACACTTTGAGCAAATGCAATGTAAACCTTACAAGTGCTTTACATAATAAAACATTATAAACAGATGAATTAAATAAAAACGGATAAAAACAATACAACTATTACAGCAGTGTACCCTGTCCTCCATCAAACCCCAAATAGGTAGTAAAGGAATAATAAAATAAATAACAAATTAGTAAAAATTTAAAATCAAATAAATGTAAGAACTTTTTTATAAGACGAATTTTATTGAGTAGGTCTGGAGTCTGGACTCCCCTCATGATTTCAAAAAGCCCGTTCCACAGACGTACACCATAGTAGTAAAAGTGTATATTGCGCTGATCTGTCTGCCAGGTTTGCTGGTCTGGTCTGAATGATTTGCTTCTGTGTTTCATTTTAGACTCTCCATTTTTCAGCCGCTCTGTAGTTTTCAGTGGAGCTTCGTGCTGAGTTTCAGTCCGAGCTGAATGGACAGTGGGCCAATTTGGCAGCAGAGCTTGGCATTGGCCTCTGTTCTGTCTGCTCACTCTTATTGTGTTAAAGAAGAATCAGAGAAATGCTTTGCCTTCTCCACAGTGTTGCTGTGCTGTGCCATCCTACACACACACACACACAGAGCGTGTTTAATGCATATTTGCACACATACACTGTGTTTAATGCGATAAACAACTTGACATTTGAATGACAAACTCAGCTCAGACATTTGAATCACAAGCTTTTCTGTTGTGTGGGTCATGATACCCACAGAGTTTAGTGTCTGTGCTCATTTCATCTAATCTGCCTCCTTCCTTGTGCTCATGCATGCAAACTAATTATAATTGAAACCTTTTATTATTAAAGGTCAAATAGTAGATGTAGATGTAGTCATAAGCAAAACACTGCTCACAGTAAAATAAAGTAGAATTAACTGTGGAATGGACGCACATCGATTTCTATGTGTCGCATCAGTACATCAGATTGTGTGCTATTTTGGTTGATGCATCAATACAGATTGATTCATTGTTACACCCCTTATCAGTACTGGCACATAATGGTGTTCTAGAAATATCAGCATTAGATTAGACCAAGCTCAAACTGATTTGTGCCTGCTGATAATTGTGAGCCACTATAAGAGAGCAGTAGTTGACTATGTTTGAGTAATAAATATGTAAATGAATGTTACACCTTTCATAGGCTGCAGTTTACCCAGGTCAATATTTTAACGAGTCAGTCTAATGGTATTTTTACTGTCTCCAGGATGAGCTGACACTGAAATGTTTACAGAATGCGTAGATTTTAAATGAATTAACCTCTTTAATGTAGCTCGCTAATAAGTCTGAACAATTTGGGGAAATTATCTCATTATTATTTTATTTTTATATATGAATTTTAGATTTATTGTTTTTGTTTAGTCTTGCCTTTTTTTGGCCAAAAAAGTGTTGTTGTTTTTTCCCTCCAAACTTGGGTCTAAAGTGCTAGATGCAATGTGCCCAAGCGCCAAGCTCTGCATGATTAGATTTCATCATTATAATTAAACTCCCTCAGTTGTAGCTCTTCAATATTCGATCATATGTTAAAATTGCAGCCGTTGCAATGTGAAAACTGAACTCTCTTAAACTGCAATGTCAGTGTAAAAACAATTGGAAATATAAACAAGCTCAAGCTCGCATGCCAGCTTCACTTCACTGAGTTCCAGATGATTAGGATTGACCAAAGTAAGAGTCTGCAGTTTCCGTTCGTCTCTATCTTTCTCTGCTTCTCTCTCTCGATCTCTCCCACCTCATTTTTAAAACCAGCATGAGCTCAGGCTTTTAAACACACACACACACACACCCACGCTGGTGGCGTCAGTCCACTCAGCAGCAGGCCCATGGAGCAGATTTTTGCTCAATCTCTTACTTATCCTCCGCACACTTTCCTCTGGCGCTGGTGGGAGCCGACCTACATTAGAGGGAAGAGCGTGTGAGTGGCAGGATCCTACAGCTCTTGAGAATCGGCCTCTTCTAGATAGTGCTACAGGAAGCACACACTTCATCCGCAGCAGCTCCAAGAGCTGTAATACTGATTTATAATTCCTCTCCTGTAACCAGGACCTTGTTTACACAGTAGTCTTACTCCACATAACATCACACATGTAATTTGGTTGCAGACATGAAGTGAAGGGTTTGTTTTTGGCCTATGCTTCAGTTCTTGCAGTTTGCACATAACGGATGAAGGCTAGATTATGTATTTTGGCCATCCCTTGAAAATAGTGTATTACACGTAGAGCTTTGTGAACACCAGGCTGAGCTCAGCCTTTTCAGCTTTGGTGAGATATTCCTGAACGTGGTATAGGGTCAGCCAGCCTGTAAAGCACAGCCCATTATCTGAATACAGTCCTGTTTGTTTACACACTGCTCAAAATAAAACCACTTTCTACCTTCCTCTCTCCTCCAAAACCTTGCACACCCTCCATACTTTCCATACATACTTTCCCACATAACATGTTTGTTTACTGTAGGCAGAAGCTGATGAGAAATATCAGTGCAGCCAATGTAAAAATGATCAACCGACACAGTAAAGAAAAAAGTCCAGTTTCTCAAACAGCGACTTATCCAACAACATTACCTGCAAATGACTATAACGTTGTCAGTGGCTCAAAGTTTTATCATCCATAAACAGGTGTGCTAAAGTTAGCTGCAGGTCCTACAGTGAATCTGGCTTTCAGGCTCGGTAAACTCTTCCACTTTTGGAGCGATTGTTTGACCAGGTGTTTTGTCAGATTAGATGTGTGTATATATAACCACATGTAAACAATATAACCACACCTGAGACCACTGTCGGCTCGTCTCCTCCATTGCACTGTGTGTTCGTTGGACTTCAGCATGTTGCAGGAGTGACAAAATGGTCTTGCTTTCTTTCTTCCTTTAAACCAGATGTGCTCTGGTACCGTAATTTGGCACCGACTGATGCAGCGTGACTGACGTAATTGAGTTGAGTACCCTACCCTAGTAGACATGCGATCACACTGTTCTTCAGAGTCTGACCAAATGGCTGGAGCTCCGCTATTATCATTAGAACAATGATCTGAAATGAGTTTATTTTCGGTGTTAAAGTATCTCCTGCTTAGCAAAATGACACTATTGTGAAAGGCCAGTGCTCTCACTTATAATGGAGCACTTTTTAACCGGATAGTGACCATTGAAACTAACTGTCACAGCTGCGTATCTGTGTCATGTAGCTGTTGTCTCTAGAACATTGTTCTTTTATGGCCACTTGTGGCCTATTGGTTTGGGTCCAGAGCATCACTGTTTCAATCCCTGGGACTGGCAGGGAAAATGTGGGAGGGGTGAGTGAGTGAACAGTCCTTTCCCCCTCCTAAAGCTGAAGTGCTCTTGGAGCAAGGCACCTAACCCCCAACCTGGCCCCCAGTGCAGCCCACTGCTCCTGGTGTGAATGTTCACACGTCACATATGGTTTAAATAACAAATAACCAATTCACATATGTCTCACAACCTCACTTTCAGCTGGTCCAATTTAGCATTAAAGCTCCCCTGAAAGAACAAATCTGCTATGAGCCGTCAGGAAGAGTGCGCGTATGCTTACGGTGAAGGAGAGGAGAACGTGTGGACCATAAGCAGCAGTTTGGGTCAGAGTTTACACATCTGTGCCTCCTCGTACATTTTGCAGGCTGAAGGCTTGATGGAGAAAAGAGCAGCATGTTGCTGGATTCCGTGTGTGGGACGAGACCAGAAGTGGCGCGTTACTGTACGCTGTTATGTAATCCTGAGAACTGTCAATGCGTTTCCATGGATATGTGTTCTGTGTTTCCATGGCGACCACAGGGAAAATGCACACAAACTTCTCCGCTTGAGAAGCTTTCATGGAATCATAATAATTTATTTATTTATATAATAATTAGCAATGTTTGTAGTAATTAAGCTTTGGTGGTATACGGTCGTACTGGCATATTACAGTATTTAGAAATGGTGAATGTTTGATTTTCCATACTGCCACCCTACCATCTGTGGACCTACTTGAGAAGTCTAAAGCAAAACAACTGGCTGGACTGGTCCCTCTTAATGGTGCAGCAGTTACACTGGGGCTTGTAATAAAACATGCACATTATTATTTGCATGTGTGAGATGAAAATGTAGCCGTGTGAAATTTCATCATATTTCATACTGACTACACACTCCAGTATTCTAGCCGCATTGCAGAAAATGTAAATCTACATTGTTATTTTATCTTTTTGGAAGACCAGATATTTCCTGTGATTGTACATTCAAAGGGGTGAACCCATAGCAATGGCAGCGATTTTTCTCTGCCCGTGTTGCCAGATCAGGAGGATTTTTTTTAAACACCTGGTCAAGGTACAGATCTAATAAAGCAACTGATCCATATTTCACCAATCCAATGAAGGATGAAGCTCAAACCCCACAGGTTTAAATACGCTCTGCACTGCCTGATTACTGCCCCCATAGGAAAACGCACACAATGTGTGTAGCGCTGGATAGAGGAAACCAAACACAAATGTACTATGATCCTGAAGTCAGTCCAGCACTGCTACAAAACACCTAGGAGCACAGAATCATTCATCAGTTTTGAACACATGTTTGGACAGGGCCTAATACTGATAAGTTTGGTGTCAAGGGGAAACAGCGTCTGATAAATCTTAATGAATCATTTTGTTTTTAAATGTAATATTTTGACAACCCTGACTTCATAACAATAGAGCAAAGTTATTATTGTTTGCATATTGTTATCATATAGGTCACATATGTAACATGTAGTCTGAAGAGACCTGTTGGTCACTAGTCAAAGCTACAAGCCTTATAAAAGTCTAAACAACAGTGGGCCTAGTCAGCGTTACACTGTGATAAAGTGTGGAAATTGTTTGAGGTTTTGATAAACTTGAGCAGTACCAAAGGCTGACACACAGGTTCTAGGCCGTGCGTGCGTCTGTGAAGTGAAAGTGACTATTTGTCATTGTGAACACACTCAAGCACCACAACGAAATGCAGCCTCTGCATTTAACCCATCACACGTGCACACGTGGAGCAGCGGGCAGCTATCAACAGCGCCCGGTGGGGCAGTGTAGTGGGACGGTACCTCAGTAGTGCCTGGGCCGGGACTCCTTCAGGTCTCAAAGGCAGTGTCCTAACCACTAGGCCACCACTGCCCACAGTGTTATTGGATTATAATAGTTTATCTTCCATATCTTGCGTCCTGCAGTCTAAGACTAGGTGTCTGTGTATGTATATAATATAACAGTACCTGCTTAATATTTTGGTAGTTACTAACTACTGCATACCTTAAACACTGCACAAGACCTGCTGTTTTGGAGATGCTCTGACTCAGTCGTCTAGCCATCCCAATACATTCCTGGTCAAAGTGACCCCGACTCTTCCAGCATATCAACTTCAAGACCTGACTGTTGTCTTGCTGCCTAATATATCCCACCCCCTGACAGGTGCCATTGTAATGAACTCATTAGATAGTCAGTGTTACTAATGTTCTGACTGATTGCTGTATGCATGGAAGCCTTGAGCCCAAGACCACAGCCCTAGGTGCCCATGTCTTGTGGTATAGCATTCCTGTTGGATTTCAGCCCATGACATGATTTTATTTTATGAATTTATTAAAAAATTTTCTCTCACCACCTTTCTTATTAAATTGTTTTTACTTTTGGAAATAAAAGGTTGATAAATGAGTTATCCCAGTGACCCACCGTGACCTTGGATGAAGTGTCTTTTAGCCCTCTGTGCTCAGGGCCGTAGTGGTAAAGAGAAGTTTTTAGCAGTAGAGTTCACTGAGGTTGTCCGTTTTCTAATGGAAAAACCAATGGAAAGCTTAGCAGAAAATAGCACGGCAGACTCCAGGCAGACTGACCCTATGGATCCTTTCGCACAAATTGAGAACACTATGTAGGAGGAGATAAAAACAAGCCTGTCATCTGATCATTGCTTTTAAAGAATGTCTTCGAACGGTCAGCTAGATTCCCTCCTCAATAAAAGCAGTTCTGGTCTGGATGGATGAATAAAAACGCTTGCAGTGTAAAGGGGCCTTACATCAGTGAACTGGTCTTACTGAAAATTCTAAAGCAGCTGCACATGCAGAGCTCTCATCTAGCCTGAACTGCAGTGACGCAGACCATAAAAAGCTGATTATCAACATTGAGTGTAATTAGATGCTGCTGTGTGTGGATTAGGCCTGTTTCTGAATTGATGTCCTGGGAAAGAACAGAAAGGGATGAGATTTATGCAGAACAGCCTTGATGGATGTCCTGAAGAGCTTTATTCCTGTATTTGATCTCATTTTGTAAATATTTTCCTTCAAGATACTATATAGTGTGTGTATATATGTTATGTGAGATTACATAATTTATAGCATTCCCGAATTTAGTTTAAACAATAGCACAACTGTCTTTTTGGAAGTTAAGAGCAGATGCCTACAATTCTGAACAATCGAGATTCAAGAGGTTCGTCAGCTACATACAGTTATACATATTCACGATGTGTTGTAAAATGTAAGCCCGAATTGCTCCTGAGTCAACAAAGTAGTATGTGAACCCAAACATCTGATAATAGTAATAAATGAATGGTAAAAATTTAGGTCTGAGTGTAAATTTCTAGCTTCTCTGGATAATTAAAATAACTAAGATTTAAACAAAATCATTCAGGACAGACTTAGTGTGAAATGCTCAGTTCTGGAGAAGCTCAGAATAGTGGTGGTGAATGGAACCATATGTCTAGTTCTTCTTAAAGCTTCCCCATATAGATAAAATTGTTATGAATCTGCTCCCCGATGGCTGACATTTGCTTAGAAATGGTTTGGAGCCTAAAACTAAACCCATTCATAATAGAGGGACACATGCTGGGCCCTGACAGGCATCATTGTACCCCAAGTGATTTAGTTCAGATTCACTATTTTACCATCAACATTCCACAGAAACACTAGGAAGACATGTGGAGCTTCACCGGAGGTCAATAAAATGGCAACTTGTGTTAAATACATCTGGTTCCATTCACCACCACTGTAAAGAAATCAAAAGCTTTCTCTATCATGAACTATTTCACATCAAATCCACACTGAATTTCTCCATGTTGAGCTTTTATAATAAAAAAGCCCTTTAGTCAAATAGTATGTTGTTCTTTCAGCCATTCACAATACACAGTGACACAAAAGAGCGATCATCCAGGACCATGCTGCTATGCAATAAAACAAGACTGCACAAGTGCCCTCGGGACTGTTAGTATGGCTGAATAATTTCCGGGAAATTTATAATTGTGAAATTTTTATTTATTTATTTATTTATTTAATCGGCATTGTGATTTTATTTAAAAAAGTAATCATTTTCTTCAAATTAACCCCCCCCCCCCGGCCCTCTTATTTCGCCTTATTTTTGCAGACTTGAGGCTTGAGTAATAAATATAATTTTCCATAACATCGATTTACAAGCTTGGTGTTATGTTTCATTATTATTAAACTCTCCCAATAAAACTCCTCAGTATTTGCTATGATCTAGGACATAATTAAAACAGCCGCCCTCGCGATTCACATTTAGACTTCAAATGAACATGACTCATTGTTCAGCCCTACAGGACAGGTCCACGCCGAACGCAACAGTGGATTAGTTTTATTCCCTGCTCGTCTTTCAGAGCCTGTGGCCCATGCAGAGGGAGACCATATATCTGCTACATTCTCTAGTCTGTTGATGTTGCATTCTGTTTGATGCTGTAGGTTGGGGGGTCTTGGGTCTTTCCTGCTTGTAAAGGAAGTGTCCATCTAGAATGAGGAAACCGCAGGATCTCTCGCATCCATCCTGTAGCCTTTACATTAGCAATCCATTCTAACGAAGTGTGTTTTGCCAAATTCAGTATTTGTGTGTTTATGAATGGGCTCTTATGAAAGCCACTGTGTCACAGAGCCCCCCTCTGTCTGACCGACCCCTCTCAGACTCTGTAGCCCAGGAAACCAGATCTCATCCTGGGAGTTAGTGGAAGTCTGCCCGGTTTCCAAGGAGATGGGTACTGTGGTGGCCTAGCGCTCGTCCCACGCACTTTCAGCTCGACTTTTAGAAGGCTCGCTGGGGTGGGGGTCTATCTTCAGAATTGTCCAGATATTCCAGCTAAGAGAGCTTCCAACACATCATGGTTTTGTTGTTTTGATTCTATGTATTTTTTTAACAGTTATGTTTTATTTTGTAAATCCTGAAACTGGATTCAGACAGAAAAAAGCACACAACCCACCACCTGCTTACCCACTCGCAACCGAACCTAGTGGTAAACATCTGAATGCATCTACACATAGTCAAGTTTATTTGTATAGCGCTTTTTTACAACTGACGTTGTCTCAAAGCAGCTTTACAGAAACCGGGTTCGAGCCCCCAAAGAGCAAGCCAAGGGCGACAGAGGCGAGGAAAAACTCCCTAGCTGTAGGCAGAAACCTTGGGAGGAACCAAGGCTCAGAAGGGGGAACCCATCCTCCTCTGGCTGACACCGGATAGCAAAAACAACAACATAAATTGCACAAAAACATGTAGTATGCTCAGAGATGCTCTGTGCACGTTTATGGATGCACACGTATACACCAGGCAGCCATAACATTAACACCACTGGAAGGTAAATGGAATGAACAGTGCACCACAGTCAGAGCTGTTTCTATATTCTGCTGAATATTAGATAGCTAATGTTAAGGTTATGCTGATCTTTATGTACACCTGCATTTGCACATATACATACTTGGACTTATACATACATACAAATCACTAGAAGAGGAAAAAATGCATACGCACACATGCTTTTGTGTAACGACGGGTGTCACCAGTAACTAATAAATGCTTTTACTTTGTCAAAAGCAGTATTCCACCTCTCATAATGCTGAAACCTTACCCAACAATCAGATGTACGCTTCCGTCACACACCCCCAAATGTAGTCAGACTGCAAAGACGCGTTTGGTGTCCAAGCCATAAGTATTGTATAGCTGTAAAAATGGGATAAGATGCATTGCATAGCTAAAAACAGTGGCAGCAGCTGTCTTGAAGGCTGAATTTTTCCTCTCTCCCTTAGTCTGTGTTTATAGATAACAATGTTACAATCTACATTAGCAGGTCTGTTATAAACTTCTCCTATGTTTTAGACAATAGACTGTTTTCGTAGATCACTTCAGGTGTAGGATGATGTGATCATGTGATTGTCTTGGTTTACTGTTGTAATCCCACTAGTTACGATGTGGGAAAATGTGTCATACTGGCGTGAACTTTAAAGGGCCCATTCCCTATGTTTTTCATGTTTATATGGTTTTATGTACGAAAGAACAGTTGTAGTTCACTTAAACATGATCATTTCCATCCCCTTTCTCTTCTAGAATTGAACAGACTGTTTTTGTTACTGTGCCTTTAAGAATGAATAACGTTCAGGCTAAAACACACACCAACTTCAGCATGAATGAGTCGGGCTAAACTGCTGTAGGCTGGTGTTGGTGTTTGTGACCTTGCAAAGACCGTGAATTTAAAACAGGCTCTTTTTTCTTTTTTTTTGTTTCTATATTTGAACTGTATGGCCCGGGGAGTGCATGATGCGTTTATTTACTGCTTTAAAGTCTTATTTCTACAAAGTAAGGGTGTTTGGGATTTCCATGAGATAGGACCTTTAACCAAAAAAAAACCCTTGACATTAACCCTCCGGTGGGGAGTGTTTTTAACAGGTAGGGTTCGGTTTTACCCATTGCGGTGTGATTTTATTTATTTTATTTTCTGTATTTGTTTTACTTGTGTTCCTGTGTTTCACACTTACCTTCTAGATCTGATCTGAGAGACTGCAGAGCCCCAAAGCCTCTGTTTCAGAGCAGCAGTTTTAGGCCAGTGAAAATATAGACAGTGAGTGTCTAAAACAGACCATAAAAAAAATCAAAAGTGACACTAGTGCTGTTTTATTTCAGCTTTGTATCTCAAATGTATTAGCAATATTCCTAAAACCACCGAAGAAATGAATAAAGTGTTGGCACCCTGCTGAACTCCAGGGGCTGCTGTTGTGAAAGTGAGAAACATTAGGAACAAAACTGCTATTGCAACTTTTAAAGAGGCTGAAAGTGTCTGAACTATGCTCACAGAAGGTTTGTCATCTGGTTTTGGGTGAAGACTTTCCTGGATCACGTCCTGTTTGTGTGTTTATTAGGCTGGAATATTTTCATTGCATGAACATAATCCCATTTTGGGTTGATTTGATGGTGTGTGTGTGTGACAGCTGGCCAGAGGCTGGACCCATTACACAACTCTCTAGTCATTTCCTGCTTCGGGTCTGTTGTGTGTTACAGAGTGGAGGTCAGATTTCACTTCATGACTTTAGTTTCAGCTGTTTTGCTCATGATCTGTATATTAAAGACTAGCAGCTTCAGTCCTGAAGGGCCAGAACACTGTACAGTCTGTTTCCCGGCTGCTTTAACCCCCAGAATCCCTCTCATCAGGTGTGTGTTTGTAATATATTGCATATGACTTTGGCTCCGCCAGTGTTTCTTCTGAAATGAAGGTTGATAATATGGGGCTGGTTGCCCTTTGCCCCAGAAACCTCCCCTAAATATTGGAACATTGCTGTGAGGATTTAATAACGTTCAGTGATGGGAACAGTAGTGAATTCAGGTCTTTATGTTGGATGATCAGATCTGCATCACAAATACCCCTCCAGCTCATCCCAGAGGCTCCATCACTCTAGTGAACCGCACAGTCCAATGCTTGGGAGCTTTAAACACTACTGTATACCCCTCTGACAACTGTGGCACCTTTAAAGGGTCCATATCAAGAAAAAATATTGTCCTAGCTTTATTTATTTAATTTTTTTCATGAAGTTTTTTCAGATTTTCTGAAAGTGACTCCGGTAGAGGCAGGGCCAACCTAAAGACAGATGTCCGTTACGCTCTCGTGAACTCTGGGCCACAGATTTTGATGACAGGACGTAGACTTGTAGCACTCGGGAGTGAGATAATGAGATAATTTAGGGTGTAAACGTGCTGCAAAATATATAAAGCCCATAAATTAACACACAAACCTAGAACTGTGGATTGCAATATAAAAAGGACCGAGGGCAGTCTGGTACAGCCGACTATGTCTGAACCTGAACGCATTGTTGCTCTAACTGAGCGGAAATGAAAAACAGGATTTGTTTGTTGAGGCGGCGTAAACTCAGGAATAAGGTGAAGTAGATCTTTTTATTTAGCCAAGCTTTCTATTGTTGTTTTCTCATCTCTGCATTTCCTTTATTAGCTCTGCTTTTTCTATATAGTAAGCATTATTTTTTAAAAAACACTCTTTTTATTTATCGTTTGGTGTGTGCGTGTGTGTGCGCTACTTGTTTTTACTGACAATCATGGTTTCTCTTTTGAAAACTTGGTTTGCATTTAGCTGGATTCTTTAGCTTTCCTAAAGTGGTCGTGATTGCGTGTCAGTCCGGCACTGGATCCGAGTAGTTTCAGAGCAACACTGTGTTGTACTGGTTGCTGGTTGAGAGCAGGCTGGAGGCTTTTAGTGCAAGAAGAGTTAGAGCCCACTGGCACCACCCCACACTCACTCTGACAAAAGACATTAGACAATCAATAAAGCTGAGTCAGTCTCTCTCTCTCTCTTTCTCTGTCTCTCTCTGTCTCTGTCTCTCTCTTTCTCGCTTACTGTCTTTTTCTTTCTCTCTCTCTCTCTCTCTCTCTCTCTCTCTCTCTCTCTCTCTCTCTCTCTCTCTCTCTCTCTCTCT
>JBBPDA010085068.1:0-12073 GCA_037974385.1 Arnoldichthys spilopterus
AAGTTATTTCTGTGACCATTGTGAGTTTTTCTTTCATTGACTGAAGGGTACCAACAATTTTGTCCACGTGTGTATTAAAGTTAAAGTACCTTGTGGACTCCACGCATATGTTAAATTTTGAGAATGCGTGGCCTAGGGAATCCAGGACCAGGCTCTTCCTCTCTTTAGGAAAAATTGCATATAGATGTTTGATAACAATTACTTATGATGTGCTCTGTAACATAATAGGTGAGGCTGTATATATGTCACATATTAACATTTGTAAATATCCAGTGTCCAGGTTCATGAACAGCTCCCAGAATGATATCAAAATTAGCTGGGTCACACGGAAAGGTACATTCAAATTAAACTTTAAAATGTAAATATTCCTTCAGAGCATATAAAAATTAGAACACTCCAGGTTCAGAACAAAACAAATACTAAAAACACAAACACAATGTACCACTCTATTCTTAACCACATCTTGACATTACATTTTCTGTCTTGTTTGCCTTTGTCTAGTTCAATTTGTCTTCTCATTTTTCTATGATTAATTGACCATTACACATAATACCTTCAGTCTTGATATCTTCATCTGCCAAATGTTGGTCATTTCAAATGAGTCAACCAAATAGGCCTTTTTGTCTTTTCTTCTCTGGTTGTGTTGCTGTACCAATCTTAGCAGGTAGACTTTGATCACCTGAAAAAAAAATATTTATTACAGCTATCGATCACACACACACACACACACACACATAAATACAAACACATATAAAGAATAAACTGATATAAATAGAAAAACTAAATATTGCAACACGCCTCACTCTCAAGTTCCTGACCTGGAGCTGTTCTTGCAATGTCCCAGTAAAAATTTAAATGGCCTAATTTTTGAAAGCAGAACATGGATATTTTTGCCTTCCCAGGCCTCTTTCACACCTATGGGAAAAAATGTATTTAGAAAATCAACTGCAAAATTTAGTTTCACTAAACAAATAATTTTTAAACAATTTCTTTTTTCATTTAGTTCCAAGTTATTCCTTGCGTAAATTACATTCTTAACATTAACATTTGCATGTTAATGTATTCATGACTAAGCACATTTTTGTGAAGACAGCCTTGATATGGCTGGTTGAGAGCTGGATACAGCTGATGGCATCATAGACATGGTTGACACAGTGGCTGGTGGGGATGAGGGTGATCCCACATGAGGAGAGGCAGTCTGAATACAAGGTGAAGTTGAAGACAGTGTATTTGGGGGAGAGGTGGGCACTGTGGTTGGTGGAGAGTATGATTTAGTAGGGAGCTGACGATATGGGTGAAGCTGAAGGCTGTGTAGCACACATAGTGGTGGGCACTGTGGCTGTTAAAGATGAGGATGATTGGGTAGGAAAAGATGTTATACAAAGAGAGTTAACTGGAGTACTGTGTGAAGTTGCAGACTGTGTAGAAGAGGTGTGCGTAAATTGTCCCCTTGCTTCTAATGTCTTTATGTGCAAATACTGAAATTCCTTTCCCATGTGTTTGTTTCTCGCTCACAAGGCTCTATTATTGCTCTTGGTTGGTGAACATGTGAAATACAATTTACTCGTGAGCAGTTTTTCACGTGAGCGACTTTTGACCCAAATCTAACGCCATACCCTTCTTTCATGATTTTACTTTTGCTTGTAATTTAGGTTTGAACAGCAGAGTTGAAGGTGGTGTCATTAACTAGTCTGCATTGTTGACACATTAATTATCTGCATTTATAGTATGGCCAGTTATATAAAACATATGTTATTGTCACAAATGTTGTTGCCAGAGAAAAGTAAAAATGAGGCACAGATGTCAGTGCACATAAGAGGAACTTTTAGGAGTACATGCACCACTGTACCAAACCCTTTGAAGTAGCATGATGATTTCTCATTCAGGGCTTTCAAAGACCTCAGAGGTGACACACATTCAACAGTGGTCTCTGGCTTTGCCTACACTTTTCCCAGTATTATATACTGTAGATGGTGAAAGACTTTTGTAATCTTGTGTTCTTTTGTTCTTTTTGACAACTTACTGACAATTCTCTCATGAAGTTTGACACAAAATGGTAAGCCATGACCCATTTTTCCTTGCATAGACTGAGCCTTTGGTTGATGTTTCTTTTATACCCAGTCATCATACCCTCATCAGCTACCAATTCACCTTCTTATTATGGGATGTTTCAAATGATGTAACTTCAAATTCAAATTTGTTTACATTTACATTATAAAATATATAGGTTCATCAGCCAAAACATTAGATGCCATTTTTTTTTGTCATTTTGTTAGTGAGATCAAGGTTCACGAAAATGTATAAATTGCAGATTTCCTTTTACTGGGTTCTACAAAATTACCCAATGTAAAAAATGAGGTTTGTACAAGATGTAATATAAATTATAAGCCCTCTAAACAAGACAGTGCAGGACAATACCAATTACAATTGTAACTATTAGCCCTTGCTCTGTGTCCTGTCACATTTGTTTTTGTTTACATCTGCCATGTGCTATTGTTTTTGTTTTAATTAGCCATGTGGTCCTTATGTGTTTTGTTTGTTATTGTCTGTAACCCCACCTTAGCCCTGCTCTTCCATTATTGTTCCCAGCTGTGTCTCCTACCATGCACAGGACTTGTGTTTGGCTTTTTATAATTACTTTTGACCACACAGACAGCAAAATGGCTAATAAAAAATAAAGAAACAGAAGCCCATATCATGGGCCTAACCTGATACTATGTTTCAGTGTTTGCATACTGGATCAAACTGTATATTTTCTAAAAAAGGAAATCAAAGTTCAGTTTCCCCTGGTACGGGTAATTTATTTGCTGGTAAAAATTTTATGTGAACTGTTATATGATCTACATTCACATAACAATTCCATATTAAAGTGTTATCCTGTCTGTTCACTTGTACTGTGTGGTCCTATAAACGTAAGCCATGTTAGGACGTTAGGATGTTGCCCTTCGGACCTGAAGATCACAGGTTCAAGTCACACCTTGGGCACCACTGAGGTGCCCTTGAGCAAGGTACAGTCCCACTACACTGCTCCCCAGGTGCTGTTGGTAGCTGCCCGCTGCTCCACGTGTGCACATGTGATGGGTTAAATGCACATTTTATTGTGGTGCTTAAGTGTGTTCACAATGACAAATAGTCACTTTCACTTCACTTCACATGGCACATCCAACAATACTAGTTCAGACTGGTTTAAACCTTTGCTGATCTCCCTCCCAAACACCACTATGTTAATGTGCAAAATTTAGTTTGAATAATAAGAGCTGATAACCGAGGTTGGGTGAACTTGTGCTCCCTCAGTGAAACTGCATGTTTTCAAACCTGTGTTAAAACAGCATTGTTGAGTAAATCCAATTGTAGTAAAACCTTAACTTCCCAGTTTTACAGTCACTATCTAATAAGCACCACTAATTAATTATGCTCATATAAGCAGAACATTGTGAAATGAAAACATAGCTCAGATGACTTAAAATAGCTAATGGCATGCACAGACACTGCTCTTCTAAAAGGAGAGCAGGTAACTAATTTGTTTGTCAACTTTACTCAACACTGATGTTTTAAAAAATTAAATGGGTCATGTTATTCAAGTTCAAATTAAGTTCCTGTAAAGGATTGCATTTCTTAAAAGCAATTTTCAATATCCAAAATATTACATGATACATAAACAGTGGAAAACAGCTTTGACAAATATGTCTTTTAATTACATGGTTTTAAAAGTGCAATGAAAAGGAAAATGAACTAAAGCACAGAGTCTCAATAAAAAATTAATAAATAAATAAAAATGTTTGTCATTTGAATCTGATATACAGGTAGACCAAAATCTTTCTGGAGCATGTCAGGCTCATTAAATCATAAAATATGTCCAGGTGTGATCTGTAATTATGTAAGCCCCTCACCACCTGTTTGAGATACTGATTATGGTAGGCACTATTGAAACAATAGTATGTGTATATGATGGTTACAGGGATTACAACTTTTAACTAGCTTTCACCCTGGTTAAAAATATACCACTTGGCTAAGTGTTATGTGATACATATTTAGGATCACATCTGACTGGGTGTGCCAGACACACAGACTGTGTGTGAACTGAGATCTTTTGTCCCCATAGTTCTTTTCACACCCCACAGCCTCCCTGCCACTCACAATTGATTGAAACTAAAGAAGGTCTCTGGCTATAGCCTCCATGACACAACAATACATATCCTAAAATCTATAGTTGTGTGAAAGCTACGTAAACTGAATTACCAAATAACTTACTACATACACACCATGTTGAAAACACAATATACTGTGTTTAAAAGAAAATAATGCAGGACCAACATGGAAAAACTGGCTGTTCTTAATCAATCTGACTAAGCCTATTACTACCAGGACTGTTAGGAAGAGATAGGTCATTCTGCCAGAATACAATTCAGATCTTTAGCATAATGTGGGAAAAAATGCAGCAGATAGACTATACTGGGCACACTGAAACCACTTAAAAACCCTCCAATAAGAATGAAATATTCCTCAACCCAGACAAGATCTTAAATAAGTGTGTAGTAGAGCATACATTAACATACTTTCACAAAACCAACTGAACTTCCATAATAAAATCTGATTAAAGTCTTTGATTCTGACACATTAACAAAATGAATAGATACGAATTCATGTCCAATCCATTACGGTTGCACCTAATTATAGATCTTTGTCATGTATATGTGAATTACTGCTAAGTCACTTCACAGTAAGTTAAATGGAAAATGAGAAGCTTCTGCAGAGTGGTTAAGGACTACTTACATGACTATAGACACATTAACTCTCCGTACTAATTGCCAGAAAATAGAAAATGAAGTCAGAAATGAGTGCCTACAATAACTGAGTCATAGAACTGCCAAAAACAGTTATATAGGAGGTAAGATGCTACTACATTTTCAGTTTAAACAAATGCCAGTGATATAAAATAATACATGGACGACTAATGGTATCAGGCCAAAGATCATTTTTTGTATGGTGGTGGTCAAAACGATTCGAAGAATGTAATTTGGCCCTAAACAGGCAGAATGTATGAAAAGCACCAAAAGCTTCCTAAATGCCACAGTGCTGCTGACATTTGAGTAACTTTTATCTCTTATCCACCAAAAGTCAGAGGTAGCTAATGTGTCTGCGGTGTCAATGCAGTAACTGTCACTGCTAGAATAATCTAGCAAGCAGGCTGCTCGTGTGCTGCACGAAGCGCTGACATTCTGATAGTAATCATGCAGACTTGCCTTCAAACTGCATCTCTCAACAAGAGGAAAGGCTATATATTGTTAGATAAAATAGCAGTGGGTTAATTGTATTCTATATGAAAGTCAAATGTCCTTTGGTCAGTGTTTAATTATTTACTTTAAAAGTACTGTGTCAACTGCAGTTCAGCTGTGTCAGTTGGAAACCTTTATTGAGCTTCATATTCAAGAATCAAAGATACATTAGGCCCTTTTCAAATCATACTAGGACTATGGATGAGACTTGCTACTACCAGATATCAAAAATAATGATAAGAAAACTTAATATAATAATACAATATTTAAATTCCAAACAATTCCCTTCCGGGGTGGGGGGATGTGTGTGGGGATGTGGGGTGGGGGGTGGGATCTCACCCTTACACCATTCCCCCCTCTGACGGACGACCCCAGGCGTCCTGCGGGGCCTGCCCCTTTCACAGGACTTAGGCCTCTCTGGTCACCAACGATGGAAGTCATCCGTCAGGTTGGGATCCAGAATGTCGGCCGCCGGAACCCAGCTCCTCTCCTCCGGCCCAGCTCCTGATTCAACCGCTCCATCTGGCGATATCCCAAGATTCACCCCCAATTTGTTCATGAACCCCCTCCAGACCTGGGAGGTGATCTGAGGACCTCTATACGAGACTATATTAAAAAAACATACTTAAACAATACCTCCGCCAATTCAAAGGCAGAGGGTAACTTTGACATGGGAACCACATGACACATTATTTAAAAAACAGCTTGGTGTGGATTAAGGCGTTTGGCTGTGCGCAAGTACTCCAAGTTCTTATGGTCCGTGAAGACCATGAATGGATACTTTGTGCCCTCCAGCCAATGCCTCCACTCCTCAAAGGGCAACTTCATTGCCAGCAATACCTTGTCCCCCACATGATAGTTGTGTTCAGCCAGCGTCATCTTTCTAGAAAAGAAAGCACAAGGGAACAGTTTGTTTTTTTCCGTGTCTCTCTGAGATAGGATAGCACCCACCCCACAGTTAGATGCATCTACCTGTACTACAAACGGTCTTTCTGGGTCTGGGTGCTTATAGATGGGGGCATGGGTGAACCTCTCCTTCAGGTTTTGGAATGCCCCCTCGGCTTCCTTGATCCATTCCAGCAATTTGGTATGTGTCGCTTGTTTCTTTAAGAGGGAGGTGAGCGGAGTAGTGATGGAACTGAAACCCCTTATGAACCTGTGGTAAAAGTTTGCAAACCCCAGAAACCTCTGTAGTTCCTTCACCATGGCAGGTTTGGCCCAATTTAGCACCGCATTAACCTTGCCTTCATCCATTTTAACCCCTTCCAAGCTGATGATATAACTTAAAAACGAGACTATGGAAGCATGAAATTCGCACTTCTCCACCTTAACATACAGCTGGTTTTCTATCAAACATTGGAGCACTATCCTCACATGCTTTACGTGCTCCACACGATTCCTTGAATAAATAAGGATGTCATCAATGTATGTGATAAAGTCGATAAAGTTAGCCGTGGCCCTGGAATCTACAATGGCTGAAAAAACATAGGAAGAAGGGTGAGTCGCGAACATGATAGGTAGTCGAATGCCTTTCTAGCTCCCTGCTTAAGTGTCATCAACTTCTCCCCGTGGTTCTTCCCCTCATGAGGATTCCCGAATACTTATTTCAATTGTGATATGAAGTCCTCGTAGCGACATGCTGCGGGGTCCAGCCTGCTCAACACAGTGGCTGCCCACTCTAGTGCCTTTCCCAAGAGCAATGAGATGACTATGACTATCACAAATAATATAAACTGAATCACTGAGCATGTGCAAAACCTTGTCTGAAAGGTGACTGATTAGTGCCTGTCAATTTTAGGTAAATACTGACAGCTGTGAAGGGAAGCCATGACTGTGTCACCAGTCTTGACTCATAAAACATATCACTTTTAACATATGTTACATTATTGTTTGTGTTTGTTTATAATTTCCTTCACCATGTGTTAAATCTCCAGGAAATTTAAATGTCTCATTTATGATACGAATAATGATGATATAACCATGTTTATTAGTAGTAAGCACAGGGGTAATGTAGTCATGTTGAATGTGTTTGAATTAGACCTTTTGTGCAGAATCAAAAGCTGTTATTAACCTGATACCATAACCAGGCCAATCAATGACATCAGTCTTCTAATATTCTGAGAACATTATGTAAAAAAGAGCATTCAAGACATTCAAGATGTAATAGTGCTTTTCACATATAAATGAATGCAACCCTATAATTGTTATACATTGTATCTATAAATGCTGTCATATAATATGCACAAAAGTCACTAATTCCAATTCTAAATGTCAGTATCTACTCTACTTTTATACTATTTTGGAAAATTACTGGACATTTAATTCTGCACCATACAAACTATGACTAAGATTTAACCTTTGCTCTGACCAGCACTGTCAGAGATTGTATAGCTATTCTTCAATAGGGATAAAAAAGACTCTTTTTGATTTCCAGATCAGTAGGTGCTAACGATATGTCCAAGTGTTAATTAGAAGCACTTTTCATTTTATCACATTTTGTGTTACAACACATGAATCATGGTTCAATTCCGTTCTCACACATTAGAGGCTGTTTAAATGTTAAAATGACAAGGGTGAAGGCTAGAACAGGTCATGGTTTTCTTACTGCTTGGCCAACGTTAGCATTTAGCTTTTCACTGTTCTAGGGCATACTTAGATGAGCATGATTAGCATAGCATAGAAGAAGTAGAATGTAACTACAGTAAATCTAATTAGCATGCATGCAGTACATTTTATGGCTATTGTTAGTAATTTATAGATAGATGATGTCTTCTATTTTTAACATGTGATTAAGTCCTTCATCAGGAGCCAGAAAATCTGTAAACATTGCTCTGAAAAGTAAACTGTGAGTGAAGTGGAAAACATCCATTCATTTTCATATTTGAGTATCCAATCAACCTACTGCAGCCTTTGGACAGTGAGAGGAAACCAGAGCACCCGGAGAAAATCCCATGCGAACATGAGGAGAGCTTACAAACTCCGCACAGAAAGGCACCCGTGGCCAACCCACGAATCGACCTTCTCGCTGTGAGGCGACAGCGCTAACCACTGCACCACTGTGCCGCCCTGAAGTGGAAAACAAAAAAATGTAATTGGTTTAATAGGAATGAAGTATGAATTAAAGTTAGCTGGGACCAATTATAACAATCACAATTATTACTGTAAAAATGACTGAGTTTTAACTTTAAACAATAAGTAATCTGGCATGCATAAAAATATGAGTTAACTGAACATCAAATATTAAGTTAACAGAGCAACATTCTATAAATATCCATGTGGCATTCAATGAATGCAAGACAGCCAGGTTACTAGCTTTTTAAAATGAGAACCAATGTTATGTATTTACAACCCCATTTTCCAAAATGCAATAAAAATAAAACTGTGTGAATTAATGTGAACCTTTATTGAAGTGACAAAAGCACAAAGAAAAAAAATCAGTAGTTTTACCGACCAACTTAACTGTATTTTACAAATATACACAAATGTAAAATTTGATAGCTGCAACACACACATGACAAGTTAAGACAGAGGCTTGTTTATTCAAGTCAAGTTTATTTTTAAAATGCTTTTTACAACTGACATTGTCACAAAGCAGCTTTACAGAATCCGATGTTTACCATTGCATTACAATGTCTTTCATTTTAATAATACTTTTTATCATTTACTGAGGATACTCATTGTAGTAGTTTTGCCATTGGAAATTTTGCCCAATCTTGTTTGGTACGACACTTCAGCTGCTTCTGATTCTCTGCTTCATGATGTGCTAAATACTTTCAAAAGGAAATAGCTCTGTATTGGCAGCAGGCCCATCAAGCACATGCCCTCTGTGTCTACAAAGCCACACTGTTGTAGCTTGTTAAGAAAATGGTATGGCATTGTCATGCTGAAATAATCATGAAAGTCCCAGGAAGAGACTTTGCTTGAATGCCAACATGTGTCTTACTAGGGCAGTAGTAGCATAGTGATTAGGACTTAGTCCTGTGAACAGGAGGTCGCAGAGGCAAGTCCTGGGCAGCGTGCCACCAAGGTACCCTGGAGCAAGGTACCATCCCACTACACTGCTCCCCTATAGACACATGTGTATGTGTCATGGGCTAAAAGCAGAGGTCAAATTTTATTGTGGTGCACTTTGTGGGTGACTCATCTACCAACACCACATGGTTCCACAGTCTTGCAGCCCATCTGAGATGAGTGTAGGTCCTGAAAACTCTTCGGTTCACATAGCCTAAATGCTTGAAGATCATACATATTCAAAAGTGGTTTCCGACCTTGCCCTTTACTCAGTGCAATGTCTCTGAATCTTTTCACAATATTATGTACTGTAGATTTTGAAAGACCTAATATCTGCAATCTTGTTTAGAAAAATGTTCCTTTTGAACTGACTAACAATTCTCTCACAGAGTTTGGCACTAAGGGTAAGCCATGACCCATCCTTGCTTGCAAAGACTGAGCCTTTAATGGATGCTACTTTTATACTTAATCATGATACCTTATCTGCTATCAGTTAGTCTGTTCAATGCAGAGTCTTCCAAATAAATGTTCCTTGAATATAATGTGGACTTTTCAATCTTATTTTAACTCTGTCCTACTTTTGTTGAGTGTGTTACAGCCATTAAATGTGTGTATATTTGCACAATACATATAAGATTAGTAAAATTACACTTAAGTCAATAAAACTATTGATCATTTTCTTTGTACGTCTGCCAGTTAAACAAAGGTTCATATAAATTAACATATCACAGATCCTTATGACCCAGAGATTGTTCAAATTAAATTTTTTCTGGAAATGAGGTTTGTTTAATGCTAACTGGACTCATCTAATGATTCAGCTCAAAAAATGGCTGTGTTGGGGGCATAAATGTGGTAGTGGACCCATGTATGACTGAATAGCGATAACCTTGTTCATATAAAATAGGACATGTCTAAGTATTGGTGGCTTTTTCAAGATTGTGGGTGCTGTCCATGGTTCTGATTTATGCACGGTCACGCTGAGCAGGTCAATGTCTTATTAAAAACCAGAGGAAATTTCTTTAGGAACGTGTAATAACAACTGTAAAAACTGTCACGGCGCCTTTGTCTGGTGCTACACGCAGCGTGAGTATGTGGGTGAGAGAGAAATTACTGACCTTTCTACGCAACTATGGAACACAGCCCAACCCACCAACAGCGAGATATAAAGGGGTTGTGCGTCTGAAACCTTCTCATTTCAGAAGTAATCGTGATTGTCAGGAGTCTTTTTGTAATATAAGATAATTTTTTTATTGTTGTTGTTATTATTATTATTATTATTATTAGTTACTGCTATTACCACTACTCAGTTGAATCGACATCGAAATGTCCAGTTTTGCTTTACATAGCTTTTGTCAGTTTGGAGTCTTATCGTATCTTTTGCTTTTTTCCTATGTCTCAGGAACATCTTCAGTTAGTCTTGATTTGACCGAATTAAGGAACAAAGTAGCAAAGATCAAAGTCAATCCCAGGGGAAATCTATGGGCAACAGGTAAGATTATTGACATTTTACCTTATGCAGAAGTCTGCGTTGGTGTTTCCATCACTAATGTTTCAGTATTGTAGGCACGAAAACGCCTAGGTAGTGCACATATTTGGAGGGCAACTGCAATCTGATGAAGTCTAAAATGCTCCTCCAGTATCACATTCAAGCAACATAACAGACAGAGCAGACGGAGGTTTTCGATGCCTCATTCTTACCGGGATCTCTGCGTACAGTTCATAAAGCTCTTTCTTTACAGGTCACTTTATGGGGAAGAAAAGCATTGTAGACGGCGCACTATCATCGACAGAAGACGATGCTGCGATGAGCGCCATTGAGGCTGCTCTGAATCCTCAACAGGTCGAACCCAACGATCTTTATCAGGAGGTCCTGAAAACTGCACTGCAAGCACGACTTGACTCGGAGGACAACCGCTTTAAAAACTTAGTAAGAACCAATAAATTCTGTCTGGAAGAGATAACAAACTGCCTTGTTGTATAGCGTGTAGGACCTTATCTATGCGTAGCGTATACAGAATTTTACAAGAAAATTACCCCTTTGTTAATTATTTTCAACATTTTAATTAACAGTATAATTACTATATGAGGGTGCAGTGAATAGCCTGATAACAGTTGTGTCAATAATTGGCATCAATATTCTAGGGTACTGCATTTTTCATGAAGATTTTAGAGAACTACGTCCAAGACAACAGAAAGTGGCGATGGTGAAATCCACACAAAGACAAACAACCATTTGCTGAACTCTCCAAGGATCCTCAGCTACATGTACAGCTTTTTTTTGACTGTAGCTTTTTTGTTGAGTCTACAAGTTCAAACTATAGTCTTCATATTATGCGAGTCATGGCTGTATATTTATTTTTTTCTGATGAAGTTCAGCGTTTCAGTGTTTATATACAGTTTGTATTTAATAAACACAAATATAAGCAAGTCATTTGCTTGAATGTTTAAAAATGATGAAGGATGCATAATTTTCAGAACTGATTGTCACTATTTCTTTCTTTCATTCATTCATTCATTCATTCATTTCCCTTTTACCGCACTGCACAAGATTTATTTAAAGTTTAACTCTAATGTCAGAACCACATTATTTTTCTAGATGAACTGACTTTAATTAACATTTACATAGTTTAAAAACAAAGAAGTTCAGCTTCCTCAAAATACCATGGCTGGCCAAAGCCTTTTTAGTAAAATTATTCAATTAAAATACCCCTTTACATAGTGTGTCACTGTTCTCAAGTAATTATGAAAGTAAACCAAAACACAGATTTGCTATGTTGGTATAATTT
>JBBPDA010085098.1:0-12070 GCA_037974385.1 Arnoldichthys spilopterus
TAAAAGAAATAGCTTAGTTACACTTTATAAGATTTTTATTCATAATTAAACACTGGAAAATAAAAAAAGATACAAATATTCAAAGGGAAAAAAGTTTTAACGCAAAGTCTAAAAGAAAAACAGTTTTTAAGAGAAAGAACGACATGAGTTTACATTTTACATAAAAGTTCAACCCCTGACTACGGCCGACTGGCCTATATCTTCATATATAAGGCACAATAGCAAAGAATGCAAGAGGTGAGGGAACCAGTTCTGTGGGTTTCAAAGCACACAAAGCTAGCAACATATCTCTCTCTCTCTCTCGCTCTCTCTCTCTCTCTCTCTGCATTATAAAAAACAAAGAGAAATCTAAAATAAATGTCATATAAAACAGGGCGATATACACTAACTTTCCATAGCTGATAAAATGGGCTTCGGTTTGCTGCCTTAAGTACAAACACATGGATGGGAATGGATGGCAATTTCAGTGGCATTACAACATTATCACTGTCTTGTAATAATTAGGGACACACCAATGAAAGTGAACATTATTATTTGTCATTGTGAACACACTCAATCACACCACAATGAAATGTGACCTCTACATTTAACCTCTAACACATGGAGCAGTGGGCAGCTATCAACAGCGCCTGGGAAGCAGCGTGGCAGGACGGTACCTTGCTCAAGGGAACCTCAGTGGTACCTGGGCCACTAGGCCTCCACTGCAGGATTTGTAGGCCAATGCCAGTGTCTAATGTTTATCACTGGCATATCTGTAAAAAATCTCTATATACAAAATGCAGAACTGACGACTACATTTTCCTGGACTAAAGAAATATGACTCATTTATGTCTGTAAGCTGTAAAATGCCTCTTTTTTCCGCCCAAACATCTGCCAATACTGATAGGGTTCTGCTCATCGTGGATTCCTCGTAATTATTTTTAGGGTCATATGCAAAAGTTTTGAGCCGCTGGTCAAATCACACTGATTTTGTGTAAACACCCTTTGCAGGGGGGCACACTTTAATGCACAGTCGTTGTTTACTTGTCGCATAAAATGTAAACTACAGTAGTTTGGGCACATTTTACGCTTTATTTTATTTTCGTCCGATAGGTTAAACCCAGTGTTGGTGGTGTGGTGCAATAAGGGGAGCCCTAGTTAGTTTAGGGCAGTGGAGGCCTAGTGGTTAAGACATTGTCCTTGGGACCCGAAGGTCGCAGGTTCAAATCCCAGCCCAGGCACTACTGAGGTTCCCTTGAGCAAGGCACCGTCCCACTACACTGCTCCAAATCTTGGAAGTCGCTTTGGATAGAAGCGTCCGCCAAATGAATAAATGTAGTTTATAGGGTGGAATAGGACAAAACTACATTGGGCAGAAAATCAGGAGGAATAATAAGGTGAAACTGAAAAAAATGTTCCAAAATAACTTAGAATTAGAATAAAGTATCTTTAAAAAATCTGTTTTGTGACATTTTGCATCATGAGTAAAGCTCTAAACTATATGACGTGTGCGATTGTTTACCATAGAGTTTAAAAAATGACATGAATGACCAACGCAAGCAGATGAAAGTGACTGTCACATTCCTCATAGCACTGGAGTGAATAGTTCAACCAGTAATTCTGCTGGTCATCGATCACTAAAAGCCAGTTACGACGTACAGCTCCAATACTGAGCGTTTTAGGTGAAGCTTTCCTCTAATGCAGCGAGAAGAAAAGCGTATTGCTTGGGTTTCCTGGCCTGAGCCGTCAATGAAGTCGACTGTGCTGAAAAAGGAACGTGACCACAATTCAGTGTTTGAGATGTAAACAGACTCCTCCAGAGAGGGTTCGGTGTGAAACGGTTCAGACTACGATTTTTACAGTGGTGACGAATGGAACCAGACGTCTACAACACAAACACAGCCGTGTTCTCTCTTCTCCGCCCCACAGTGAACCTCTGCGTGTCTCTGGGTGTTTCTATGGAATGTTGATGATGGTCAAATAGCAAATCTGAACTAAATCCCACTGGGTCTCACAATGCCCTGCATGTATCGCTCCACCATGAATGGGTTTAGTTTAAGGCCCAAAGTCTTCTCAAAATGTCAGGCATCAGGCAGCGTCCTGATCACTGCTTCTGTGGGAGCTTCTAGAGGAACCAGACGTCTGGTTCCATTCACCACCACTGTCAACAGGTCTGACGTGGTTAGCTTCTGTAGAACGGAGTGTTTTACATCAAATTCACTCTGAACCGCTGTGTTTACATCGTAAACATTTAGTTATGGAGAAAGTTTGAAAAGTTGATGGAGTTCCCCTTTAAGAAAAAAAGTTTGTATTTGCAAACATAATAGAAACCCCCCCCCACACACACAGACCCCTCTCTCTTTTGCTCTCTCTCTCTCTCTCTCTGTTTCTACATACACCTCTCTCTCTCTCTCTCTCTCTCTCTCTCTCTCTCTCTCTCTCTCTTTTTCTCTCTATATGTACCACTCTCTCTCTCTCTCCCTCATGTCTCCGTCCTGGTTGTGCTGTCCTGTGCGCAGTTTTCCTGCCCACATTTTCCACCGTCACACTGGCACCGCCTCTGTTCAGAGAAAACAAACAAACACACACAAATTAGACCTTTAAATCCAGCTGTGAGGCCTATCATCAGTAGAACCGGGCTATAAAACGTCATATCTCCAGTGAGAGATGCTCTGAGTAACGTGGGTGAGTAAAGGAGAACGCAGTGTGTCCCACCGGGGGCGGTGTGATCCTGAGGATGTGATTGATTGACAGGTCAGCGGGGATGGGCAGATCCAAGGAGTACGGAGGGCTTACAGCAGACTCGTGGGGCATCTGGAGAAACAGTGACATGGATTAGAAAAGAAACCGTCATTACTTCAGCACATACACGATCAGCCATAACATTAGCACCACCTGCCTAACACTGAGTGTGTCCCTCCTGCTGCTGGAGCAGCTCTGACTGTGCTGCACTGTGTGTTCTGACCCCTTTCTATCAGAGTCAGCGTCACTTTTTAAACCGGACTAACCTTCACTCCCCACCACGCTTGGGTGCCCATGACCTCCAGTTGTCCTTCCTTGGATCACTTTTGGTAGGCACACCTGGAACATTCCACAAGAGCTGCCGTTCTGGAGACGCTCTGACTCAGTCGTCTAGAACGTCACTTGTCAAGTGGCTCAGATCCTTACGCTCCTGCTTCCAGCACATCAACTTCAAGAACTGACTGTTCACTTGCTGCCTAACATATCCCACCCCCCCCGACATGTGCCACTGTAACGAAATAACTAGAGAGTCAATGTTACTCACTTCACCCGTCAGTGGTGTTAATGTTATGGCTGATCTGTGTATAGTAGTAGGTGCAGTATTACCAGAATAGAGGGAGCTCTGAAGAGGTAGGTGATGGGATAGTGCAGTAAGTTGAGGCAGGATGCAGCGTACAGGTCAGCGTAACGCAGCAGCTGGCTGGCGAAGAGAGTTTTTGTCGAACCACAGCGGAGGAGACTCCCCATCTTTCCGTAACACAGATCCACACTGTACGTCAGCTTCTGCGGTTCACACACACACACACACACACACACACACACACACACACATTTTAATTAAGGATAAAGCGTTTAATTGGCTAAAAGACTCTTCATACAATCCTGACTCACCTTAATCTTACTCTGGATCAAACCCACATCTGGAGTACTGAGAATACCGCTGTCTATGAACCTGCATCGAGAATAAAAACATGGAGAACAGTCATTAAATCAGGCAACTGCAGTCATGGAGGGCCAGTGTCCAGTACAGTTTGGGGGTTTCCCTGCTCAAACACACCTGATTCAACTCACCAGTTCAGGTTTAGTGAGTGTGTTTAAGCACGGGAACTACAAAACTGTGCTGGACACCGGCCCTCCAGTACTGGAAATGCCTACCTCTGTATTAAATGGATTTGTTACATTCTACCGCCCTCTGCAGTTCAATTACTGTACTGCACTTACATTACTGTTACTGCGGCACAAAACAAACGCATACTCACTTATGTAGCTCAGCCAGGTAAATATCAAGCTGCCTCAGCTCCTCGAACATACCTGCATAGAGGCGCACAATGTTATTATTCACCGTGGTTTTCTAGTTTACTTTCAAACTATGCTTCAGCAGCCACTTTATTAGAAACACCCACCTTGTGCGTCCACTCACTGGCCACTTTAACAGAAACACCCACCTTGTGCTTCCACTCACTGGCCACTTTAACAGAAACACCCACTTTGTGCTTCCACTCATTGGCCACTTTAACAGAAACACCCACCTTGTGCTTTCACTCACTGGCCACTTTATCAGAAACACCCACCTTGTGCTTCCACTCACTGGCCACTTTATTTGAAACACCCACTTTGTGCTTCCACTCACTGGCCACTTTATCAGAAACACCCACCTTGTGCTTCCACTCACTGGCCACTTTATTAGAAACACCCACCTTGTGCTTCCACTCACTGGCCACTTTATTAGAAACACCTACAGCTCCACTTTACCTTTACAGACTGTAGCCCATCTGCTGTAGCATAGTTTATAGTTTACCTCTATCGCAACCATCATTGGTCATTTTCTGACCACATGACCACTGCTGCCTGGATATTATTTGGCAGAGACACTGACATGGTAGTGGTACGAGTGCATCAAGAGCAGTGGTGCTGCTGGTGTTTTACAGGTCAGTGTCAGTGCTAGTTCGACTAGAGGTCTGCCTCACAAAAATGTCTAGACAGTGACCACTGATGAAGGGCTAGAGAAGGGCTAACACACAGTGGGCATGAGCCGATGGGCAACACTCTCTAACCCCCAATGGAGGGGTTTCTGATAGAGAAGCCAGAGCGTGTAAGCAAAGTCTGATATACCTAAATAAAGTCAAAATTGATTATTAAGGAAAGATTTCTGGTGTATTGCATTAACACAGTACTCTATGGCCATGGGTCTCAACCTTTTCAACATTAAGGCCCACAAATGTATCACTGCATGTGGTCATAGCCCTTCATGTTTTTGTTGAAAGTTCTCCAGTGGTTTCCCAAAGAGTTTGCGAAGCTTTGTTTCAATGTTTCGCTTTAGTTTAACGGTTTTAGCTTCTGAAGAGGGTTATTCCACACCACACACTGGGCTTTGTGCTCAGTGTCATCACTTCCTCTGGCAATCTCATATTTAATGTATTCTGGGTTATATTTTCGGTATTTTTTGACTATGTTTACCATAGTATTGACCTTCAGACACTTCGCCATGTCTTGTAACCCTTATACGTATTGGCTACACTGGCTTTTTTAATTTAAGTCTTAAATTTCATTCATTTTTAGAAATTTGCTTGAACATCTTTAAATGATTTTAACACTATATTTACTAGCCAGATTAAGAGTGGCGCTGACGACCCTGTATAGACCAATCACCTTCTCAATATTCAATTCGAGGCCCATATGATGGCGTTCATGGCCCATCAGTGGGCCACGGTCCAGTGGTTGAGAAACCTGGCGCTGTGGGATACAATGCTAATAGTGCTAACGTTGGTATCAAAGAAAAGCTATATAGCATTCAACATAATGCTAACTGGCCTTTGCTAACAGCGTCCCCAGCATTGTTAGAACCCTAATGAGAGTGCTCACTGTATTTGTCCTTCCACACTTGTAGCTCTTTGGCAAGCTCGGGCACCACCAGGAAGGTCTTCCAGCCCTGACGCTTCTTGGACTTGAGAATGTCGCCAAATATGTGGTCTCCAACGTAGAGGATTTCTTTGCCCTTCACATCCAGCAAGTCACAGATGACATCTGACGAACCTGAGACAGGAGCGGAACTGGATCAATATGGGAAAGTAACTGTAAGGGAAGGGCCAAACCGTGTCTGCCCTTCAGGGTGTTTACACAGGTTTTGCCCAGTGGTGTGTTAAGCATTCGGAGACCATCAGAGAAGGTAACCACAAAATGGGCAGGGGCTTGACCATGTGTGACCCATCTTCTCTCCGGCCTCCATACAAAAACAACAGCTCGGCTTCAATGTGTACTAAATCTACTGTGTTCTCACTTTCACTAAGAAATCTGAACAGATTTTCTCCCATTTTCCATAAACATCACTGGCTTCTAATATCAGTACAAGCTTCTTCTCGTTACCTTCAAAGCTCCTCCATGGTTCTGCTCCTCTCTTTCTCTGAACTTCCTCACTTATATAATCCTGTTAACGCTTTACACTCCTCTGGTACTGCTCTCCTCCTTTTCCCCAAATTTCACCTTTCTCTGAAGGAAGGCAGATCATTTTATCTTCTCGCCCCCAATTCTTTCCTTCTAAACCATCGCAAGGTCTCCTCTCACAACTAAAAACCTCTCCTTTCTCCCCGTACTCTCCTTCTTCTGCCATTGCCGCGAATAAAGGCCAGTGGTAGCGCAGTGATTAGGACGTTGCCCATGTGACTGGAGGGTCAGTCCAGGTTCCACTGAGGTACCATTGAGCAAGGTACCGTCCTGCTCCCCTGCTCCATGGGGGCTGTTGATATCTGCCCCCTGTTCCACATGTGGATGGGTTAAATCAGAGGTTCTCAAATCTAGACCTTGAATCCAGAATCCACTCCTGGATTTTGCAATCACCTGTAGGTAACTGAACTGTTGATATAATTGGCCACCTAGAGTCATATCTACTGGCGATTAAAAAATTCAGGACCGGAATCTGGATTCAAAGGCCAGATTTGAGAACCTCTGGATTAAATGCAGAGGTCACATTCCGTTGTGGTGTGGTTTTGTGATGGGGTGCGTTCACAATGACATATTCACCTTTACCCAAGACCAGCGTGGTCCACCTACCACTTTAGTGACCTCTCTTTCTTCTCACAAGCCACCCTGAAATTTTCCATACGTTGCTAGTCCATGTGTGAATAGAGCAGGCCTCCTGCACCCTCTGCCTAGGCCCAGCCTCTTGATTAGAGCAGGGATGGGCAGCTCTGGACCTGGAGGGGTGATGTGGGGCACAGTTTGGTAGTTCTCCTCCTTAGACACACTCACTACACCTGTAAATCAGGTGTGTTTGAGCAGGGAAATCGCCAAACATCGGCCCTCCAGGACTCCAGGTGGCAGTATTTTCAGTAGGTGAGAGTCAGACACGGACAGTCTCCTGTTGTGGGCTCCATGCATGAAACGGAAGCTCTGGACAACGCCCCGAGAAGCTGGTGTGAGGAAAGGACTCTAGGCCATACGTTTTGTTTACCTCCAGAGTAGACTGTTCCATGCTGTAGGTCTCCAGTGTACGTCCCTATCCTCAGGTTCCCTGTGTTCTGGGAGAGAAACATCAGACAATTGAGCCTTGTTACTATGATCTTATGGACCTCAGTGCACAAAAGTGAATGGATCATAGCTCTAATGGTTGAAGTATAAAATTTAAAAGAGGTTTATGTGCAAAAAGATTACAGGAGGGAGGCTGAACTGTTTCACACTTTTTAGTATGCATCTCGTCTTTTAGCCATAAGCAAAAGTTTGGGAACCCTGGTCGGGATGAAATCCTCTAAAGGGAATAAACTTAAATATGGCATTTTCCACACAATTTAAAAATAATAAAAAAAATAATTTAAGATGGATAAAATATCTAAAACGTATCATAATTTGCACAAGCAAAACGTTTTTTAACATGTTAAATTAGACAGCAACTGTGCACTAAAATGTGCATGAGTGTCTCTATAGAGCGGGAATCGCTCCCTAGCACTTCTGATTCTCTTGGGTCACTTTTGGTAGGTACTAACTACTGCAGAGCTGGAACACTCCACAAGACCTGCTGTTCTGGAGACGCTCTGACTCAGACGTCTACAACATCACAATAAGGCCTGTGCTTCCAGCACATCGACTTTAAGAACTGACTGTTCACTTGCTGCCTAATATATCCCCCCCCCCCGACAGGTGCCACATCACCACACCTGTCAGTGGTGTTAATGTTATGGCTGATTAGTGTAAGTTCGACATAAAAAAGGTTTAGGTCCACCCTGTGCCTGTGCTGCCCGTAGCTGAACCCCTGTAGTTGTACACACTCCCTGGGTCAGAGCCAACGACAGCGAGACGTACCGTGTCCACCTGTCTAAGCACCGTCCCTTCAGCGAAAAACAGTGGCTTCCGTGTGTCCACCACTACCAGGTCAAAGTATGAGCGCCACTTCCTTGGGTTCTGAGGGAGAAAGAGTCACAATAACCATCAGATGCACTGTTCTCAGACACAACGACAGCAAATCAGCACACTCGACAACAGCAAAACCATTTCTGCTCCAAACCAAAACCCTGAGGGACAGAGCACAAAAGTCGACCATCTGTAGGAAAATGGAACATTTCCTGGTTCTAGTGCTCACCTGGTGCTGGGGGCCAGGACCGTGACCACCCTAATGAAGAACATGCCCCCAAATGGGGTGGTAAACTCAAGGGTATGTTTTCAGTTCTCTTCTGTTCACTTTTGGGCAGTGGGCGTCTATGTGATCGGAAGGTCACAGGTTCAAGGCCCCCGGCCCAGGTACCACTAAGGTTCCCTTGAGTAAGGTACCGTCCTGCTACAGCGCTCCCCAGGTGCTGCTGATAGCTGCCCACTGGTTAAATGCAGAGGTTACATTTCGTTGTGGTGCACTTTGGGTGATGGGGTGTGTTCACAATGACAAACAGTGACATTCACTCCAATTCCGTTCCTCTAATCAGGGAACACGGTTATGCCACATTTAACGGCAAACCCGGTTTAAACCCTTCAGTGTTATTTGGTCAAGACCCTACATCTTATTAAAACATGCACTGAACTCAACCTGACTGAAGTGAAAGTGACTCTTTGTCATTGTGAACACACTCAAGCACAACAATGAAATGTGACCTCTGCATTTAATCCATCACATGTGGACACGTGGAGCAGCGGGCAGCTACCAACAGCACCCAGGGAGAAGTAGCGGGACGGTACCTTACTCAAGGGAACTTTGGGGTCGGGGACTTGAACCTGCGACCCTCAGGTCCCAAGGGGCAACGTCCTCACCACTAGGCCTCCACTGCCCCCTGTTCCATCTCTACCACGTGGTGTAGGTCAGTTTTGGTAAAAAAATCCACTGGATTTCTTCCATTATTAGACCTTTCAGTCAGTTTCCTCACAGGATGTAAACAAAGGCTGCTAATCGCAGGTGGATCTGCTGCACCAACAAAAATGAGAAGTTTTATTCATTTCTCTGAGAGGTTTTAAGAAAATCCAAGACTTTGATTAGACTTTTACTACTTTATTTATTGTTTGGCTGTAAAGAGAAATCTCGACTGTCTGATGGAGGCCTGCATTTAAAAGTAATAAATAAAAATAAAAATAAATGTTATTGTCATTATTGCCCCAAATTAACATAAAATTCACTGAATTTTTTAATGCTTTTTTCTTGGTGTGGCCATTAAGGGGTTGAGTGTAAATTTGTTAAATGTGTTTCTACGTAAAAGGATTAAGTTATGCCCCTGTCTCCGGGGGAAAGGCAACGTAATGCAGCTTTAAAGCTCACTGAGGTTTGCTTGAGGACCACACTGTACTGTAGGGAACATCTGCATTAACTGTAATTGTACCATAACGACTCACCTTTGAGCCAGGTGGAGAATCTAACAAATATTTCATGATGCCCTGGCAAAGAAACAAAAAGTCAGTTTCTCAGGTTATTTCAACATTATTTATTATTTTTCTCACTTTTAAACCTTTTACATTTACTGAAAACATGAACCGGACGAAAAGAGATTTTTAACCTTTTTAGACGTTTTGCACATATACATACACTGATCAGCCATAACATTAACACCACCTGCCTAATATTACACCACACTCAGCTCTTCTCTGGGATCTGACCAGACGGGCTAGCCTTCACTGCATCAATGAGCCTCCAGTGCCCATGACCCAGTCGTCCGTCCTTGGACCACGTTTGTTAGGTACTAACGACTGGACACCTGGAACCCTCCACAAGAGCTGGAGATGCTCGGACTCATCCCGATGCCCTACTTCTGGTTCAAGTTCTTTCCGCTGGAACCCACTCACTCCTACTGAGGAGAACCCATATGGACCCATATACGATCGAACTGCTGCCGCCTCTTTAAACTGAGATTTTAAAAATTTTTACTTGTTATCACTATCTGGTGTCGACCAGAGGAGGACGGGTTCCCCTTTCTGAGCCTTGGTTCCTCCCAGAGTTTCTTCCTACAGCTTAGGGAGTTTTTCCTCGCCTCTGGCGCCCTTGGCTCGCTCAGACCCGGATTCTGTAAACCAGACACGGATTCGACTCTTTGACATTAGTGAACTGACTGTTCACTCGCTGCCTAATGAATCCCACCCCCCTACAGGTCCCACTGTAATGAAATAACTAGAGAGTCAGTGTTATTCACTTCACCGGTCAGTGGTGTTAATGTTATGGCTGATCGGTGTATAATGCACAGTTGTAATGCAAATGCTCCGTATCACTTGCCTCTGTGTAGTTGAAGTCACTGTTGGTTGCCAAAAACACTTTTGCAACGGTTTTTATCCGGCTCAGCATCTCAGGAATCTGAGGCTAAGGCACAGAGAGAGAGATTAGCGCTGGAGTTTTTCAGCTAAACGAGCTGAGGGGAATGGAAAGGTATCTGATGGTCCACAGCCTCAATAAACACTGACATCATCCACTTCATCAGAAATCCCTCCCTTGTAGCTCCACTGTGCTGATGTACAGTCAGGCTGTAGCCCCACTGTCGATGCACAGTGTGTGTTGGTCCTGAGGAGGGAATACTGGGGGGTGGGTATATGGCTTTGTGGAGAAGGGGTAGGGGTGGGTGTGTGGGGGGGTCCGGGGAGGTAGTAAAGACAATTTTTTGTTGACATGATTGAAGATGAATTTTTATTTGGCGAGTGGGTATGGCCAAAAAAGCACAAGGTGGGTGTTTCTAATAAAGTGGCCAGTGAGTGAAAGAACAAGGTGGGTGTTTCTAATAAAGTGGCCAGTGAGTGAAAGAACAAGGTGGGTGTTTCTAATAAAGTGGCCAATGAGTGGGAGCACAGGGTGAGTGTTTCTAATAAAGTGGCCAGTGAGTGGAAGAACAAGGTGGGTGTTTCTATTAAAGTGGCCAGTAAGTGAAAGCACAAGGAAGGTGTTTCTAATAAAGTGGCCAGTGAGTGGAAGCACAAGGAAGGTGTTTCTAATAAAGTGGCCAATGAGTGGAAGCACAAGGAAGGTGTTTCTAATAAAGTGGCCAGTGAGTGGAAGTATAATGTGGGTGTTTCCAATAAAGTGGCCAGTGAGTGGAAGTATAATGTGGGTGTTTCTGATAAAGTGGCCAGTAAGTGGAAGTATAATGTGGGTGTTTCCGATAAAATGGCCAGTGAGTGTATGTCTCTTTAAGCTCATCATTACTTACGTCTTTGATCACATATTTCTCCAGATTCTTCAGTGTTCTCTCCTTCAGGCTGCCCTGCGGGTGAAACAGGCAGCACGAAAAATGTCAGCTGATCTTTGGCACAAACCCAAATTCATCTGAACCGCCCTGCTGTCAGAATGAATGCTGGGGTCATTTCAGGGTGTTGTTCAAGAAAAAGAGTGACAGGTGATATGACAGGTCTGTGTCTTCTCAGGTGTCAGGATTAAAGGCATAATCCACATTTACACCAAACAGATGAACACAACACAACAAAATCAAGTTTGGAGTCATTTAAGTGAGCACAACTGTAAGAGACAGATCAGGTGTGTGTGTGTGTGTGTGTGTGTTTGCTTACTGTGTCATGAAGGTAATTCATGGCGTCTCGCACGTCCTGGAACATGCTCTTGTATGACATGAAAAGGTCGCCGTGCTTAAAGCCTTGCTTGCAGCTAAAGAGACAGAGAGAGAGAGAGAGAGAGAGAGAGAGAAAGAGAGATAAAAAAGAAAAGAGAGAGAGAGAGGCAGAGAGAGAGTGAGAGCGAGAGGGAGAGATAAAGAGAGAGTGAGAGAGCAAGAGAGTGAAAGAGAGAGAGAAAAAAAGAGTGAGAGAGCAAGAGAGAGTGAAAGAGAGAGAAAAAGAGAGTGAGAGAGCAAGAGAGACAGATATAAAAGAGAAAGAAAGACAAAAAAAGAAGAGAGAGAGAGAGAGAGAGAGAGAGAGGCAGAGAGAGAGTGAGAGCGAGAGATAAAGAGAG
>JBBPDA010085138.1:0-12069 GCA_037974385.1 Arnoldichthys spilopterus
CCTCTGCATTTAACCCATCACACGTGCACACGTGGAGCAGCGGGCAGCTATCAACAGCGCCCGGGGAGCAGTGTAGTTGGACGGTACCTTGCTCAAGGGTTCCTCAGTAGTGCCCCGGGCTGGGACTTGAACCTGCGACCTTCCGGTCCCAAAGGCAGTGCCCTAACCACTAGGCCACCACTGCCCCACCACGTTGAGTGGGAGAAGTCCGTCGGTTCAACTTTCGTTCGTCCATTCATCCATTGACCTTTTGTCTGAGTCCTTGGCAACTCTTTTAGCATTTATAGCCAGCAAAGTTCTTCGGTATGCACAGAAAAATGTGGTGCTCTGAATTGACCTTATTCAATTATGCTGATGTATCACAGAGGGCGCACAGCATCATGAAAAAACATCTCAGGAGGTAGCCATTCTCAAAAAAAAAAAACCCTGCCATATAAATGCAGTTTGTAGTTTAGTGTAGCACTTTTTTTGCTGCATAGTTTATCCATCTTTGTCTACAGTATCCATCGCTGTAGTAGTGGCACCAACATGGTAGTGGCCTGGTTGTTTGTGGGTGTATCCTGCACAGCAGCACTGTAACCGAACACAACAGAATGTGTGTGGTAGCTCTCAGACGCCAGCAGCAAGAAGAAACTATACTTAAAAATAATAACAATAGACATAAAAGGTACAAAATAAATGTGGTGAAGTAGTCAAGTACTGAGGCAAAAATATAAATAATATATACACGTACGCATACATCCATGTGCACAAATACACATATGTACATACATATGTACACAAATGTATACATATACCCATATATACTTGCACTCAGGCATATTGTGTCATATTTGAAACACATATATATGTGTATAACACATATAATAAGGTTTTATATATGATATATCAGTATATATTACATAATCTATATCTAAAATGTAGTTTACTGCAGTTTACAGTGCAGTGGGTGTGAGACATTCACGGTTTACCAGTCGTTTGCAGATCGCAGAGGTTATTTACAGATGTTTGTTATAGTGCGGTGCATTTCTGAGGCTTTTACAGGCTGATCGGTCAGGAAACTTTGTTGTGAACACTTACTTTGTGGATCGGTCAAGGATGGTTACATCATTTTTTTTCATGTTCCAGAGGTTTCTCCTGGCCTCTATGGCCTTTGGCCTGCTCGCTGGGGGCTCGGACACGGAGCTGTGAAGCTGCTTTTAAAAAGCACTATAGACATTAACTGCACTTGACTTGACTTGACTTGACACACTACCATGCCACTGCTGTGCTAAATGATCCACCACCCAAAAAATATCAAACACATTGATAATATGGTCAATGGTGGTCCCGTGGTGGTCCATTCCACTGATGGACTGTGTATGGACTACCTGTATCCAAAGATCGTTCCTGACCCTAGTGTGTAATTTTCTCCTCCTCAGGTCTGGACGTCCCTATGGACCTAATGCTCACCGACTCCACAGACAACACCATCTCTTTGCTGTGGGGTACGGTCCAGGGACCCATCGATCACTACAGGGTCACGTACACCTCAGCCAGTGGAGTGACCACAGAGGTCACCGTTCCTAAAGACATCAACAGAACCACACTGAGCGGCCTGGAGCCCGGCACGGAGTACACCATCACGGTCACGGCCCAGAGGGGCAGGCAGCAAAGCTCGGCTGCCACAATTGATGCCTTTACAGGTAATGTAGTGCAGCGCTCTGGAGGTCATGCATAATGTAGGGTTATAGGTGTAGCCCTTAGGACGAATCCGGGTCATACGTACATTATTAGTAGAAGACTATAAGAGGCGTAATAGTACCTTAATGAAACTAGACTAGCAAAGAAAAATCAGGTACACAGTTCTCCCCTTATCCCAGATGTAAGGTTTGGTGTGTAAAGATTGCTTCTATAGTTTTGCTCTGAAGCTGTAAAGCTAATTTTGCAGTGTTGGCCAATGTATTGCAAAAAAAAAATATTCAGGATGGCCAGTACTGCTTTTTTGTGGCCATATTGGTGTCCATTATATATAAACCCTTGTCTTAAACATTTTTTGCTGCATTCTTTAACATGCCCATGTCATAAAAAAAATCCTTAATATTTCTTGACCCGCTTAAGTCAAATTTTTATTTTTA
The DNA here is from genome assembly GCA_037974385.1 of Arnoldichthys spilopterus. NCBI lineage: Eukaryota > Metazoa > Chordata > Actinopteri > Characiformes > Lepidarchidae > Arnoldichthys > Arnoldichthys spilopterus. The sequence goes on from JBBPDA010085138.1 coordinate 2,118, forward strand.
ATTTTCAGTTTTGTTATGTTAAGGCGACAGAATTTTGGCCCATTCATGAAATTTATATCCAAATTGGGCATTGGGGGGATTTACCCATTTCCTAATTGCCAAATAGATAATATTTTAATTATTGTTTTACATGTATTTGTTTTCTAGTTATTAAGTAAGTAAAATTAATTTCAAGATCAGTTTATTGATCATATGTATGTTAACGTTGGGTCAACAGTACAATAAAATGTGGTGGACAAGTAAATATATTATTTTTACATTATATATATAAAGTAAATGAGATAAAAAAGGATAAGTGAATAATAATAAAAATAAGATAACAGCAGGATAATGTAAAAAAACATAATAATTAAAGAAACATCAACGTATTGAGAGTCTAAAACGCCTGTGAAAACCAATAGGTCTTGAGTTTAGATTTAAAAACCAAGCCACGTTTAGTCCAGCAATTGTTTAGGAGTATATAATTACTCTGTTGAGATGTAATGATTGTCCATTAGGTGTGATAAACTTAGTTATGTGGAATTACTTGTGTTATAATGATTACATTTTAATTGTAATCCTTGAAAAATAATTCATCTCCTAGTGTGTGAGATTCATTTCTACTGAGAAAGTCACATTTTTTGTTTGGCCTTTCAGTCCTGTTCATTCATCTGAACGATTATGCCTCCATCAGACCCTCTGCTTCTTCTTAACACATTTTTAAACACCTACACATCAATACTTAATTTACCTGCCAGACTCTTCTTTTCTGCGCCCAATCAACTCAGCTCTGATTCCTGGCTTTTTTGGCATGGCTGTTGAGTTTTATCGACTTTCTTTGCTTTCATCTCATTTCATCCCCATGCTCTTCATTTCTTGCTTCGAAAAATTCTTCTCATAGCACCGGATGCCATCCACTCGGTGTGCCAACTCTGTCATGGCATTCATGCAGCATGCCTCACTCTGCTTCTCTGAGAAGATTCACAAATGAGTGAAGAGTTTCTTTCCTCACAGGAACCAGCAGATCCCCGAGGACTTGAAATCATCTTGTTAATCTGCCATTAGCATCCAGACAAGTTTTGGGTGTTAGCCATTTTTGTCTGTGGAAAAAAATGAGCTTAGTTTGTACATATCATCCCATCACACGATGTGGTTAAATGATCTCCAAAGCTGATATAATTGGCCATAGATGCAATTTTCTAATACAAATACAATACAAATACAAATACAGTCACTGCCACATGGACATGTATGCTAGCTAACGCTTCACCAAAATCCCACACTCAGACTTTGTCAAGTGTGGTTGCTGAGTTGTTTTTATGGCTCTAAAGAGTAGCTGCTGGGACCAGTTACACCATTGACAGCATTTACCAGACGCTCTTATCCAGAGCGACAAACAACAGTGCTTTGTAGTCCATGTCTGTAAAGCTAAACCCATCAATAGCGTCATTTTGCTAAGATGCTACTAGCTAAGTTACACACCGTAACAAACCTTGCCAACTTTGTAAACCCAAAAAACAGTAAACAATAAACAGACAATGAGCAATAAATGGGTCATAAATATGAGGCTAGTTAGTTTTCTAGATACTCTTTGAAAAGGTGCGTTTTAAGTCGTACTTTGAATATATAAATTCACTACCAGTATGTACATTCAGAGATAACCCAGTTATAACATGACTACTGAATTTACACATTGCTAAATCAGAACAGATCTAAACTAAGTACTTATTAAACATTTGCACTTACCACAAAGCAGGTGTATGGGTTTATGGGACCGCCTATGTCGCCTATGCCACAGGCCGCCCCTAAATACAATCTTTTATTACATTTGTGCTAATGTTTTTGCACTAATTCACATTAAGTTATTAAGAATTAAACAAGGTATGAAAGCATTTAGCTACGGTTGGACTAAAGTTCTCTCATAAATGCTAAACAATTTATGGTGTTACTGTTGAAGGCTTTGATTGGTGGTGCACATGAATTTAGTGAAAAATAGCCTGAATCTTAAATAACACTCACTCACAAACGTGAGTACCAACTTCTGCAAAAAAAATATATACCCATATATAGTTAAATAATAGTGTTGACGTAGTGTATAGATATAGCAATAGCCTAGTTTTAACATATCTATCTCAGTTAAATGCATTGTGTCTGCTTTCCTGTGGCATTAATTCAGATATGCAGGGAAATAAATAACACCTTTTTACTGCTTTGGAACATTTTTGATCGCCATACGATGTGATGTGGTCATTTATTTTTTTCTATAGACAAAAACCATTGTCTTTTTTGGCCATTGTACCAACCACAATATGACACAACCTCAGAGGTCAATGGTTCGTTCAATTTCAGGCGTCCGCCCTGTGAGCCAGCTCTACTTCTCGGATATCAAGGCCGACTCACTGACCGTTTCCTGGAGCGCTCCCGCCCCGCCCGCTGACAGTTTCAGACTGTCCTACAGTACCCAGGATTCTAGCGATGAGTCTGACGTCGTTCTGTATGGGTCCAAAACCAGGGCCATCCTGACAGGCCTCTTGCCTTCCAGACAGTACAGTGTTTCCCTTGTTACCGTGCATGGTGATACAGCATCGGAGCCCGTCATGGGTATCGCCGTCACAGGTACTGTTGCTTCAGTCCATGTTGAAGGCACAATACATCGTCTTTGCTTGTTAATCTGGTTAACAGTGTCCAAAGCAGATTCATGTCCACAGATAACTAAGGGTTACATCATCTTTTATTCATATAAGTAATTTAGCATGATACTGTATAAATTGGTGGAATCACATAGTTACTGATTCAATAAGAACAATAAGAACTTTGCATTGCTCATATATCTTTGACAGAACAATATCACGTATGAACTATATATTTAATTTATAGATTTGGTAAAAATTGTCTGTGCCTGCCTTATGTACATATCTAATTTGCACAGATGTGCTCCCTGTGACAACTTACTGTTACGATAATTTGAAAAAATATTCAAAAACCTTTTATTCATAAAGATTCACGACCAGGCCACTGTTTTGAAAATTTAATTTCTAGTTTCTGGGTATCCAAATATCATGGCACATGCAGAATTTTGTGTTTAAAATGTTTTATTCACACCAAAGGCAGGCAAAGTTAGTGGCAACTTTAATATAACGTTAATTGCAGCTAATTATTTGTACATATAATACTGAAAGGACTATTAGGTTTTTCCTTGTACTTTATATTAGGGGCAGATGTGTTTTAGAGAGTAATCTAGAGGTAAAGAAATAAAAATTATTTTTTACTGTTTTAAAAATATATAAGTAAAGAATAATCAATTTTTTTCTAAATAATATAAATAAATATATTAAAATAAAATATAATAAAATAAAAAATTGCTAACTTAATCCTAATAATAATAAATAATATATTATTAATTATTATTAAGATTAATTAAGTTAATAACTAATCTTAATAATAATTAATAATATGTAAATATATTTTTTAAGGATTATTTATTTGGGTCATACTAAGTCAAACATAGAAGATGGTGTTTGCAGCACCATTCAAGATTTTGTTCAGTTTTTCTATGTAATTTTCTGTAAAATAGTTTTGTCCAGTTCCAGTGTTTTTATATTTTTTTGGTCTTGATATTTTTTAATGGCTACACGTCAAAAGGGCCTTATCTGGGAAGCCATGTTTGGTGGTTAATAATATCCTGAAAGGTGTTATCAATTTGTTACCAAACACAGTCAGGGTCGGCCCAGACAATGTTAGAGCCCTAGGTGACCTTTCCAGAAGCACACACCCCCCCCCCACACACACAAATCCTGCCTCCTACGCTAGGATTGGTTAGCATTGTGCCTGTAACTGCACTTGGATTGGGTAGTAGTTCCTATTTACACACAATGTATGGTCATTTAGTACATTTAGTGTCTACGTCTATCTATGTCCCTTTCAAAGATAAACACACATGGCTAAAGGCATCATATCACCTAGTTGACAATGGAGAACACATGTCATGTTACTGTGATAAATTTAGCCCATATACACTGATAAGCCATAACATTAACACCACAGACAGGTACAGTGAATAATGTTGACTATCTTGTCATTTCATGACAATTGCACTTGTCAGTGGATAGGATATATCAAGTAGCATGTGAACAGTCAGTTCTTGAAGCTGATGTGCTGGAAGCAGGACAAATGGGTGAACCTAAGGATCTGAGCCATTTTGACACCTAAGTGTTATGGCAAGAGGATGGAGAAAGAGCATGGCTGAAAAAAATATAAAAACATGATTTATACGCCTTGGTTTTGAGACCAATTCATGACTTAACCTAGATATGAAAAAAAATCTGAGATGGTGCTGCATCAGCCTTGTCTGATTTGACACAGACTGCAAAATTTAATTTTGCCTTTTCAGTATCGTAAAAAAAATTGGGAAGTAATGGCCTAGTGGTTAGTGGCATTGGGAGCTGAAGGTCGCAGGTTCAAGTCCCGGCCCGGGCACCGCTTAGGTTCCCCTGAGCAAGGAACCGTCCCTCTACACTGCTCCCCGGGCGCTGTTGGTAGCTGCCCACTGCTCCACATGTGCACGTGTGATGGGTTAAATGCAGATGTCACATTTCGCTGTGGGGCTTGAGTGTGTTCACAATGACAAATAGTCACTTCACTTATAGTAAAGGTGCATTAGGTGCTGCCATTGATGATACAGGCATTCCTTCACACACTGACAGCTCGTGGAATCTCCATAGATAAGAACAACCAATCGCTGTGGAGCAGCTGCATACAAGTTTAAGGCCTAATGCTCAAATAGAGGCATAAAGCCCCCTAGCTTTGGGGTGTGGAGCTGTGGAACTGCAATCTCTGTAGTGATGGATCACCATGTGGATGAGTTGGGGATGAGTTTGTGATCCAGAACTAATCAGCCAACATCAGTACCTGACCTCACTAATGCTCTTGTGGCTGAATTCACTGTGTGCTCTGCATAGGCAATGTCGGTACGTGATGCTGGGACATTATAACAGAGAAATTAAACATGTTATGATATTGTATTAGTTTTTGAGAGACATTTTCTCGACCTGGACAGCAATGTAGTTAAATGTTGTGTAGAGAATTTATAAATTGGACATTGCTTCATTTTTCAAAGCAGAACCAGGGATGTGACGAGTAACCTGGCTTTGCAGGCTATAGACTGGAACGTCGTTCAAGTTGTTACAGAACTATAAAATTATTTTAGAGATGAATAAGTTTTAGAGATCAGGGTGTCAGAGACAAATAAAAAATGTGTGTATATACATGTTTTTTTTTCACATTTACCAAACTGTGCAATTCATTTTTTATATAAAAATTAATTAATTTAAATTTATTTACAGAAAAATATATATATATATATTATTTAAATAAGAAGAAATTCAAATTTTTTCACATTTATTTTTATATATACAAATGAATTTATATTAATTTATTTATAGAATATATATATATATATATATATATATATTTTTATTATATATATTTTTTTTTTTTTCTGGTACTTTTATCAGCTTAACTGCGCAAGTATTGAGAGAACTGAACAATGATCCCGAAATCCAATTGGACGAAGTTTTTCTTCTTAATTCATGTCTCGAGTTATGTTAAGCATGAGTCATCATAGCATAAAAACACAAAACATTTGTTTTCTTTAATGACTTATACCCACCTCTAAAACATCTTCAGATGTTTGATTATGTTGCCATGCACCAGTGGGCAGGGAGATATATATAATTATAGTAATATAATGCAGGGTTCCAAAAAAAAATCACATTGAAATCAGGATCTTAGTACTTAATGTGATTCCAACTGGGTCATGCTGCAGAACTGCTGTGGCTGTCTGCTAATGATGGTGGGCACATCGCTAATATAAGTACATGGGCATTTTTTACATGAGCGCACAGCTAAGTGAAGCACATTTTTGATTAGAAGTTGAAACCATGACAAGCAGCAAGCTTAGCATTATGAAGGATCATGTAAACAATGGTGAAGTCAGACACTCAAAGCTTCAAGTTTAATGTGAGCTGTGTTTTAGAAGAGTCATGCACGATAAACTCCAATGGCATTGTCACACGCTTTGCTACCATGCTTCATGGGTTATGGTATAAATGTGTTAGCATCAATTGGGCTTTTGATATTTTATGTTAAGTTAGGTAGAGGCTGCAGTAAACTATCTCAGGCTAAAGACGCAGTACAGACCTGTTCATTACTAATGTCAATTATGTATTAAACAGCATTGTTCACATGCCACCATAATTCTTAATACAGAATACGTAATACCATCCTTTAAATGCAAACATAGGCTAATTTGTGCATCCTGCAAAGCTATATAGACTGCAGTTGATATTTAGTTCAGAAATATGCCATAATGCAAATGGAAGATCATGATTTCGGATCAATTTTGACTCTAATCACTTCCATGCAATAACTACATCATGTGGGCAAATCATTCACATCGTTAACGTATGTTTCTACAGGTTTTGGTTGAACTTAAGACCTTTTTAAGACCATTATGAATGAAATTTAAGACCAATTTCGTGTCCACACTGGTAAACAGTAGAAAGGACATGAAAGAAAATCCAAAAGTCTTAGACTTGCTAACAAAATAAGCTAATATATTAACATTTACCAAATTGTGTGTTCACACCAGTGGGCAGTAGTGGCCTAATGGTTAGGACCTCGTCTTTGTGAACAGGCCACAGATTCAAGTCTCGACCCAAGATCCTAACCACTAGGCCACCACCCCCCAAAAAAGTGATGGAAGTAGCATTTAAGACATTTAAGGCCAAACTGTAAGCTATTTAAGACCTAGTGTATATAATCGTGACGTTTTTAAGAACTTAATTTAACATTTGTTTTAATTTTAGACTTTTTAAGACTACCTTCAGTCTTTGGTATCTGACTAGCACTAGACATGATTCAGGAGAACAATCATGTAAGCTGTCTATGAGGGTTGCACTGCAGACATCTGGAAGAAAGTTTTTTTCACAATAAAAAGAACATTTTAAAAATATGGTGTTACATCTGGGGAAAGAAATAGTGTCCCTATATTGTCTCTATGTCCATCTATGTTGAGCAGTAAATTGCCGAACTGGTGCTTCTGGTGTGCTGCCCTTACTGTTGGATGTTTCTGAATAGATACAGATGAATTATACATATTCAGAATGCAGTTCGCATCACTAAGGACGTTTCACATGACAACCCAGAGGTGAAAGTGACTATTTGTCATTGTGAACACAACGAAATGTGGCCTCTGCATTTAACCCATCGCACGTGCACACATGGAGCAGCGGGCAGCTATCAGCAGCGCCCGGGGAGCAACATTGTGGGATGGTACCTTGCTCAAAGGAACCTCAGTGGTCACCGGACCAAGACTTGAACCTGCAAAGCATATGTTCACGTATTGTTGTACATCGTTTGATAGATGACGTGTTCTCCTATTCTCGTTGCTAGATAAGTGATGAACATGTGATGAGCTCTGCTCCTCTTATTTCATTAAAAGCCACAAAATAAGATTGTAAATAGTTATATGTATGTATCTTTCTCTGAGTTTCCACTGTATGTCTGATGGCGTCAAAAGAAATGTTTATTTTTTGAAGTTCTGCACTAAACTCCACCATCTCCTGACACTTTAGTGCTTTCTCTCATTACAATTCCACCACGCTGCAGCAAAACAGTTTCCACTCTATTGTGTCTTAATTAATTCAGCAGTGTATAATCCTTTATTAATTACCTCTGCCTGAATGTGGAGTCATTGGGAAAGCGTTTGCGCTGTTCCATCAACAGGCTGCTGCTGGAATTCCAAACGTTGACCTTACACCCCCCCCCCCACCCCCCCCCCCCCACCCCCATGCATAGTAACACTCCATTAATCCAGTCTAAAGAACGTGTTAGTGTTGTCAAGGATGATTTTGGTGACTTTGTGTGTTTGGAAGCGATTGGACGTGTCCTGTGACTGACGTGTCACTTAGGAACATTCGTTTTTTTTCCCCCTTCGTGGTCTATTGAACCAGTAAATGTGTTCATCTGTTTTCAGAACAGTAATCTATCAAGCTTTTGTGCTTCTTTTCTTTGTTTACCCCGGTCATTGTTTTCCGTCTTTAATTGCGCAGATGTGCCGAGTAAAACTGAGAATCAGAGGCTCAAGGGAAGCAAGCGCAGCGTGTTTAGCGTTTAGCATTTAGCATTTAGCATTCTTCTCCCTTCCACAGCCTGGCCTGTAAACAGTATTTGAATATGTCGGATGCGTTCTGGGGGGGCCTTTCCTGACGGGATGATTTAAGATATGCATGCATTAATAATCGCGACTCATTTACTTGGGAGCAATTTTACTCCGGAAGCTTTTGAACAAGGCCCAGCGATGGGCTTTATGAATTGCCACCCCCGGTTTGAGAACTGAATGCATTAGCCTAATGAATATGGGGGGGTGTGGGCGGTTTTATGCCCATTTTTAATAGTGCCACTCTTCAGGAATGTCAGAAGTCAATATGTTTATTTCTCTCTTGCTCTTTACCGTGGCGCTGAACCTCATAGTCGTCGTAATTGCTTGCAAAACTGTTGCCCAGTAACCTTTGACTTGCCAACAGTAGGAGCTCTTGGGACAAGTAAACAAATCACAAAAGATTCCCCTGCTGCGCAACGCGACATGATTGTAATGCAAACATCGGGAGCCTGACCACGCTTGCACAGAACAATCTGTGGAGCATCGTGCAAGGTTGTCCCCGCTTTAAGCTACCGTTCGACACCCAAAAACAGCTTCTTTGGCGTAAGAGAGCAGCTACTCTTGGTTTGTCCAAAGGAAGCTTTCAGCATGTTGTTTTTTTATTGGCAAATAGGTCCAATCTGCAATGTCTGTCTTTGATCAGTGTTGCTAAAAATGTGCCCTTCTGTAGGGATGGACCCTCCGAGGGAGATGACCGTTTCATACGTGACGGAAGACTCAGTGACCGTATCCTGGGTTCAGCCACTTGCTCCCTTCGATTACTACAAAATGTCATACCAGTCTGCTAGAGGTACTGCAGTTCAGCCGTATTTCACTGTTTAACTGTATTTAACTGCAACGTCATTGAGAAAACTCTCAATCTCAATGTCTGTCATGTTCCAGGTCGAGTGGACAGTGTGGTGATTGAGAAGGAGGCGAATAACCACACCTTGACTAGCCTTCACCCGGCGACGGAGTATGAAATCAAGCTGAATGCTGTGCGTGGAAGCCAAGAGAGTAGGGTCATCAGCACCAGCGTCTTCACAGGTACTAATGTGTCCTTCTTCAACGGTCAGAAATATCATAAATTGCGGATCCTCGGGTCTGTCGTGCTCTGCTTCTGAAGGGCCACAGAACTGCACTGGTCGATTCCATTCAATTCAGTTTTATTTGTGCTAAGGTAGCTAATTATTTAACAGACATTGTCACAAAGCAGCTTTACAGACATCTGGATCCTGTTGAACACGTCGGGGTTTACCTCACAACAATACAAACTGAACAAGTAGTCTTGAATACAATGAAATATGAAACATATATAAAAAGTGACTCTTTGTCATTGTGAACACACTCAAGCGCCACAACGAAATGCAACCTCTGCGTTTAACCCATCACACGTGCACACATGGAGCTACCAACAGCGCCCGGGGAGCAGCGTAGCGGGACGGTACCTTGCTCAAGGGAACCTTAGTAGTGCCCAGGGACTCGAACCTGCGACCTTCAGGTCCCAAAGGCAATGTCCTAACCACTAGGCCTCCACTGCCACTATTAGAAAAACATTCAGAGTCCATTTACAGAAGCCAGCGAAACCACCAAGGCTGCTGGAAAGCAATAATCAATAACTTGACAGTTAGCATTATTTAGCACTCAGCAACACTGATAACAATGAATGAAGAAGCAAAGTGGTCTAATGATTAGATGAAAGTGAAAGTGACTTTTTGTCATTGTGAACACACTCAAGCACCACAACGAAATGCAACCTCTGCATTTAACCCA